>JAMQGT020013441.1:0-171169 GCA_024447675.2 Pterophyllum scalare
CCAAAACATGCCTACAGTCAAGCATGGTGCTGGGAATGTCATGGTCTGGGGCTGCATGAGTGCAGCAGGTGTTGGGGAGTTACATTTCATTGAGGGACACATGAACTCCAATATGTACTGTGAAATAATGAAACAGAGCATGATCCCCTCCCTTCGGAAACTGGGTTGCAGGGCAGTGTTCCAGCATAAAAATGACCCCAAACACACCTCTAAGACAACCACTGCTTTATTGAAGAGGCTGAGGGTAAAGGTGATGGACTGGCCAAGCATGTCTCCAGATCTAAACCCAATAGAACATCTTTGGGGCATCCTCAAACGGAAGGTGGAGGAGCACAAAGTCTGGAATATCCACCAGTTCCGTGATGTCATAATAGAGGAGTAAGAAAAGCATTCCAGTGGCTACCTGTAAAGCTCTGGTAAACTCCATGCCCAGGAGAGTTAAGGCAGTTCTGGAAAATAATGGTGGCCACACAAAATATTGACACATCAGGAACTTTCACTAAGGGGTGTACTCACTTTTATTATCGCTGGTTTAGACATTAATGGCTGTATATTGAGTTATTTTGAGGGAAGAATAAATTTACACTGTTATATAAGCTGCACACAGACTACTTTTCGTTGTGTCAAAGTGTCATTTTGTCAGTGTTGTCCCATGAAAAGATATACTTAAATATCTGCAGAAATGTGAGGGGTGTACTCACTTTTGTGATACACTGTATGTACCCTGATGGCTGTGGTCAGGGTAATACACTGTGCTACATTAAAAATTGGTTTGAGTAACTTAGAGGACTCACAAGAGCTGTTGATGATGTTTTAGTACTTTATAACACAGCATACCTAAGCATTTGTATTGGAATAATGAAATGAATATGAAATATGAAGATGAAGATGAAAATCTAACTGCCATAAAGAAGACTACATGCACACACACACATGCAACCTCTGTGATCAGCTGGAGGTGAATAGAATAGCATGAAACATATACATATCATGGTATGTTAATCACTGGTAAAAATGATGTGAAGATGATGCTCAAATCTAATTGGGTGAAATAATCTCACTGCAGATCCAGGGTATAATAAGATTAAACATTACCACCAGAAGTGGACTTTTCCAGACTATCAGATTTACACTCCAGTCCCATGTGACCTGTTTATTTTCAATTAGATTTTGAAAATGAAAAATGCTCTGGCAGAGTGTGGGGGTGGAACAACACCTCTCTGAAAGTCTGGCCATGGCCTGCTGCTCATCTTCACACTCATCCTCTTTGGGAACTCCCACTTTCCAAATACAAACGCAGATACCAACTCCATATTCTGGATCTGTATTTCTTTTTATGAAAGACAGCTATAAGATATGTACATATAAGCACACAGAAATAAGCAGTACACAGTTCAGTTGTACTTGAGGTGATATAGCTGATATGGATGAGAGGTTAAAGTTGAGTGTCATGAATATTTAACCCTCAAAAAAAACTTTGAATCTCTCAAAGACCAAGCATGCCTACAACCAAGTTAAATGTCGTGGCATTTGCTGCCAAAACCATAACCCTAGCAGTGAAGAAAAGTTACTTACTTCACTAGAGTTAAATAAATTAATATTATCATTATCATGTTTGACGTATCATGTTAAGTTTACATGACTGCGATCTGTGTGTGCTGTTTGAACAAGGAAGATCTGTTAAAAAAAAGAAGGAAAAAACTTCCAGTCTTTATCAGTCCATAGTTTTGTGAGAACCACTTAACTGACTTCATATATAACTGGAAATATCATAAATATTAGCTAAATTTAATGAATCTGGCTATGCAGCTTTGCTGAAATGTTTCGTCTATGCTCTATTTGATTCCAAAAGGTCAACGCTTACTAGATTTTATGTATAATTAACCAGGCTTAAACAGTTCTCAGTGAAGAATCTTCATTTCTGATGTGATCTAGCTTTTAAAGGCTTTAATGTAACAGCGGGTTACTGTAGCAACCTAAAAAATATAATTATTGAAAGATTTCCTAGCATTTAAGAAAAGCTTAGTGGCCACTTGCTGCAGCACAGTTATGTTTTGTATAGCTCATTCAGTTCTCACTGGTAAACGACTCACATCAGAAATATCCAGCATGACTTCTGGAATGGACTTCCTGTGTTTACACAAGAAGAACTGTATCTGGGGAGCTAGGTAGGATTACTTAGAGCTGATTAATGAGCAGCATCTGTCTGTATTCATTACATGTTCTGAAACACACTGCCTGACCTCATGTTAACATCATGGGCAATCGGTCAGGAAGGTGTAAAACACTTTAAAAATATAGAAAAAGAGCTTAAATCATTTCAATTGACATAATTATTAAAACAAACTATTAAACAGGGCTGAATTAATGTGAGTCACTGGAGGGTGTTTCAGATACCCTTTGGCAGCAGAGCAATGAAATAGTTTCTGTTCAGTTCAGTTTCAATTAAAAGTTTGTGTTGAAGGAAATGATGAAAATAGTTCATTGGCAGATGGAAAATAGTAAGAAAAATATAGAGAAAAATAAAACCTGGCAAAAGTTCTTAACATCATGGCAGATTGGCCAAAATTAAAACAAACAAAAACATAAACACCATTCGGGGACAGAATTTGTCTGAGATGGGAACATCCATACATACACTGGGTATATCTTTAGACTGTATATAACAGGTAGTTAATGCCAAATTACCCTAAACTTACATTATTTTAACAGGACCAATAGTCTGAGAAAAACAATGTACAGAAATCAAGTTCAACAGTACAGAAATCCATAAGAAAATGAAACCATCACACTACTCACCTAACTGATGGTCTCAGTTGCTAGTTTCAGGCCTACAGTAACAACATGCAATTGTAATAGCGGTAGCAAAACTGTCCATCTTTCAGCTACAGTCTATGGGTATATACAGTGTATCACAAAAGTGAGTACACCCCTCACATTTCTGCAGATATTTAAGAATATCTTTTCATGGGACAACACTGACAAAATGACACTTTGACACAATGAAAAGTAGTCTGTGTGCAGCTTATATAATAGTCTAAATTTATTCTTCCCTCAAAATAACTCAATATACAGCCATTAATATCTAAACCAGCAGTTACAAAAGTGAGAACACCCCTTAGTGAAAGTTCCTGATGTGTCAATATTTTGTGTGGCCACCATTATTTTCCAGAACTGCCTTAACTCTCCTGGGCATGGAGTTTACCAGAGCTTCACAGGTTGCCACTGGAATGCTTTTCCATTCTTCCATGATGACATCACGGAGCTGGCGGATATTCCAGACTTTGCGCTCCTCCACCCTCTGCTTGAGGATGCCCCAAAGATGTTCTATTGGGTTTAGATCTGGAGACATGCTTTTCCAGTCCATCACCTTTACTCTCAGCCTCTTCAATAAAGCAGTGGTTGTCTTAGAGGTGTGTTTGGGGTCATTATCATGCTGGAAAACTGCCCTGCGACCCAGTTTCCGGAGGGAGGGGATCATGCTCTGCTTCATTGTTTCACAGTACATATTGGAGTTCATGTGTCCCTCAATGAAATGTAACTCCCCAACACCTGCTGCACTCATGCAGCCCCAAACCATGGCATTCCCACCACCATGCTTGACTGTAGGCATGACACACTTATCCTTGCACTCCTCACCTGATCGCCGCCACACATGCTTGAGACCATCTGAACCAAACAAATGAATCTTGGTCTCATCAGACCATAGGACATGGTTCCAGTAATCCATGTCCTTTGTTGACATGTCTTCAGCAAACTGTTTGCGGGCTTTCTTGTGTACAGACTTCAGAAGAGGCTTCCTTCTGGGGTGACAGCCATGCAGACCAGTTTGATGTAGTGTGCGGCGTATGGTCTGAGCACTGACAGGCTGACCCCCCACCTCTTCAATCTCTGCAGCAATGCTGACAGCACTCCTGCGTCTATCTTTCAGAGACAGCATTTGGAAGTGACGCTGAGCACGTGCACTCAGCTTCTTTGGACGACCAACGCGAGGTCTGTTCTGAGTGGACCCTGCTCTTTTAAAACGCTGGATGATCTTGGCCACTGTGCTGCAGCTCAGTTTCAGGGTGTTGGCAATCTTCTTGTAGCTTTGGCCATCTTCATGTAGCGCAACAATTCATCTTTTAAGATCCTCAGAGAGTTCTTTGCCATGAGGTGCCATGTTGGAACTTTCAGTGACCAGTATGAGAGAGTGTGAGAGCTGTACTACAAAACTGAACACACCTGCTCCCTATGCACACCTGAGACCTAGTAACACTAACGAGTCACATGACATTTTGGAGGGGAAATGACAAGCAGTGCTCAATTTGGTCATTTACGGGTGTAGTCTCTTAGGGGTGTACTCACTTTTGTTGTTGCTGGTTTAGACATTAATGGCTGTATATTGAGATATTTTGAGGGAAGAATAAATTTAGACTGTTATATAAGCTGCCCACAGACTACTTTTCATTGTGTCAAAGTGTCATTTTGTCAGTGTTGTCCCATGAAAAGATATACTTAAATATCTGCAGAAATGTGAGGGGTGTACTCACTTTCGTGATACACTGTATGTTTTATTCTGCACTGTAAATTCTAGCAAGTACTTAAGTACTTTTTTCTTTAAAGATGTGAACACTTGGATTCATCAGTCTGTCTCAGAGCTCTGAGAACATTGCTAGACAAACGTATCAGTGTATCCAAGTGAAAGTGGAAATCTCACTGAAAGAGTGATGCTTGGCCTCTCTCAGCCTCTATTGATCTGTTCCCTAGATGAGGGCAAGGTGAAGGACACAGCCTCAAATGGATACAAGGAAGATGGCAGGAAGACGAAGAGGATGATGACAGATAGAGGTAAAGTGATGCAGGAGAAAGAGAAGCAAGTAGAATGTGGAAAAGCAGTGGAGGTGGAGCGAGAGAGAAAAGATCTGCAGAGGACTGACAAACTATGGGTTTGAGATAGAGACGCACAGAATATTTAAAGAAATGTGCATTTAGGGTAAAACAGCCAGCACACACTGTTGTGTAAATCATATATACACTTCAACTGGATTCACTTTGCAGATTTAAGTAATGTCTCATCCCTATATCGCTTTATTCAATTCTATAGACATCTTGTTTCACCCACTGATCTACTAGTATGTGTACACCAATAAATGTGTGTTTTATTGATGGCAAAAGCTCATCTCTACACTCCAGAGTGTCAGGGCATCAATGAAAATACATCACAGAGAGGAAGCAGTCAACTTCAGCCTCCACACTGACAATAAATCTGAGGGTGAGAGGGCCTTGTAGGATGTGTGGGGGAAAAAAAAAATCTCATTCTCGCTGATGAGAAAGGTACGTGACGCAAAACGACACTCCATCTAAAATAGGCTTCTGTCAGCACAGAAATGAAGGAGTTGGAACAGCAGGAAAGAGGGGAGAGGGAGATTAGCAGTGGATATGAGAAGGACAACAGATGAGCAGTTGTCTCCGCAGCTGAATCATATTCTGAAAGCCTATCAACAAGACTCTTGGAAAATACAGTTGAGTCCAGTCTAGGGATTAAAAAAAAAAGCGGGGTTGAACAACTGAGAAATAGGCTGAGGTGTAAATAGGAGAAAATTTGAAGGGAAAAATAACAGCTTCCATTGCACACTGAGAGAGAAGGAGAGCACTGAAAATCAGCTGGAAGATGAATTTCTGTTGGCCTTGAGTTCCGCAGGCAATCCAACCCTCAGCCGACCTCTGCATGTCTTACCATTTTACTTACCTGTTTTATTTGTAGTAGCAATTTATTCCTCTTCTGCTGTGGCCTATTTTCTGTTTCTCTGCATCAAAGCATCAGGCAAAATGTCTCCAATATAAACTGAAGACTGAAAACCCATTATTTCAGCTCATCCTTTTCAAATCTGACGTTATTAAATCAGAAACGCGGTTTTACTATAGCTTCCTGTAATCAATACATTAAAAAGTATCAGGATTACAAGTAGAGGTAATATATTGTATCTTGCAGCTTCTGGACAAGTAAAGGAAGAAAGATGCTTTTATGCTGGTTTGCTGTTAAACTGTGCCGGCTGCTGTATGCTCTGCTGAGAACAAAAGATATTCTCACAAGTTTTGGTCTAATGCGGTGACACTTTATTTAATTTTATTCAGGTGCTGCATGTAACTGGAAGTGTCCAAGCCTGGGCTTGTAGATGATTTCAACTCCTTTTATCCGACGAGTCAGCATTGCTGACTGAAAGGAACAAGATTACAGGTTTACCTGAGTGTAAAAAATATGTTGCTTCTTTGCAGTCTACAGAGTTTTGGATGTACATATTTGGCACTCAAACTTGTTGGTGTACAAGGTCTCTTTTAAACCTTTTACATCTTTACATTGAAAAGCAAATACTGTATCATCTAGTTTGTGCAATTTATAAACATAATTTTTGGGTGCTGTTTGCTTTTATTTCTTATGGCTTTTCCCAACAATCCCATAGCTGAGATCCCCAAGACCCTTTTAGATTTTAGTCCACGGGGCATAAACTGATGAATGTTAAACTAAACACTGAGCATGCTTGACCCACTGTTGTTTGTTCAAAGGATGAACCAGTCTTGTGTCTACACAGGCAACTTAGCAAAGAGCCTATTTAAAATAGTATCTTTAAGTACTTTGTTATTTGAAGCCTGTTCCAATAATTTCCTCCATTTTCTTTATTTGAAACTTCAAAAAATAACTAAATAAAAAATTGCAAATTATGAAACAGTTGGACAGACATCAAATGGCATGTTTGCACCAAAAAAGTTGATTCCCAAAAAACTATTAGCTGAAAACCTGGCATATCTCAGTACAATGCACAGATCTCCTTAACAAATGGAGGAGAATGGAAAAGTGGAGGACAAGACAAGAAGTGGCAGACCTGAAAAAGCATCTGAAAGTCATGCCTTTAACAAATAGGAGCAAGACCTGATACAAGACCTGAGAGATGCATCTGGCACTTCAGTTGATCCATCTACTGTTCACTGAAGGCATCAAAAATGGTCCCAGTGGAAGGGTGGCTGTCAAGAAGCCATTCTAAAAGAAGGGAAACACAGAGAAAAGGCCGAGGTATGCCAAATTACACAACAACTGGACTGAAAGTGAGTGATAACAGGTTTTTTTGGACAGAGAACTGAACCAAAGGCGACATCCAAAGAGCTTTGAATGCCCTTTAAGAAGCCTGGAGAACTATTCCTGAAGACTGCTCGAAGAAATTACAAGAGAGTTCAGACTGCATTTAAGAATAAAGGTGGTCATACCGAATACTGACTTACAAGCAAGAAATGTGTTCTTTTTACTTTAAATACTGTATTTCCATTTATGATTGCACTTGTTTCAATAAATCGCTGCACCTATTTCCCATTTTCCAAACAAAATACAAGGAAATGAGAGGTGGCTTAAGACTTTTGCACAGTTACCTATTTCAGATGAGCTGCTTGGTAGGAAACGAGCAAAAAGGTGCTCATTTACAGCAGAAGAGACGCCACGGATAAAATATTATACAATATAGTACAAGTGAAAAAGTGCTTTATTAAAAGCCCTTCTTTCTGATCAGGCATGCTAACTATAGTGTCAGAATATTACAACATATTAACATTCTCATTTAAGCCATGTCCAATTTAATTACATCAGAGCAAAGAACCTGAGAAGGGAAGTCCATAAATTAGACTCAAAACTCAAAACCATTTAAAAGCATTTCTTTTCCACCAACATGAGAAGAAGGAGTCGGGGAGCTGATCCTCTCCCTTAGAACCATTCTACAACAGTCGTGTCACAAAGCTCCCTTGGCACACGGTGATTTGTAATTTGTAATTACAAGAATTGATTAAAATGACCTCACCGGGTTACTTTTTTTTTTTTTTTAAATCCAATTATTTAGACTGTTGAGGCCTTCAGCTGACAGATTGCAAAACCGTAATGCATATCTGGGAGAGAAGACTCACAGCCATCTCTTTCCAGAGGTCAAATGGTATAAAAATACTGTCTCTCTTGAAGAAAACTGTCACAATTCCACGTGTGTCTAAAACCAGCATTGACTTCATCAGATTCACTCATGATACATGCCCCCCCCCCACCTCTCTTTAATATTCTATTCCTCTCAAACAAAGAGAGATGGGATAAAAAAAATGTACTTAGGTCGAACACAAAGGCAGAGGTGAGGGAGCTGTATCCATCACTGGCAGCTATTACATCTGTCACCAATTACTAATAACTCTCAAAATGTCAGTCTCCTTTGGTTTTAATCACATCCCGCAGTAATGCCACTCAATTTGTTTCTTAGTTTGTTTCCACGGAGTCTCAGTTTGTCGACAGGCTGGCATGCTGTGAGTTATGTGACCCCATTTCAGAGCTGCGATAACTAATAGACATGCATCAAAATTCATATCTCTTCTAAGGGCCTAAATTATTTCTGTAGCTTTTACCACGCAAATTAAATCTTACAAAGATGTGTGTTTTGCTGCGTGGCTCCATCTATCTTAGTCGGCAGCAGTAATTAGATTATCACTCAGTTGATGAGCTTCTATCACACGGCCACCCATTTAGTCAACTACACTGTACACACAAACATAAACACACTCATACACACACCCACTGCCTTTTCTTCAGATGAAAAAAAATCTAATCACGCCCATGTTTAGAAGATGAATAGCAAATCACAGCACATATACATGTAGGTCCCTGAGTTTGGTCTCCAAAAAGAAATAACTGAGATGTTTATTTGTAGCCATGTAGCTTATGTTCTTTAATTAATTTGATCATTACCCAAAACCTAACTCAGGAAAGCCTTAAGCTGCACACAGTATGATATGCACAGTATAATATGCATGAATTGAATTGTGCCTAGCGGTCGAGAGAGAAAAGTGAATAACAGAAATGAAGAGGAGGTGGCATAGTTAGAGAAGTTATTGATGAATGAGACTATTGATGAATCACTCTATTTCCAACCAGTCTAGCCATCCTTCAGACTGGCTTTAATCAGACTAAGCTTAGTCAAAAATCAAAATAGCAGCAAGGAGTAAGAACACTGTTGCAGTCCTTGCTATTTTCAGGAATGCAGAATACTTGGGCAAAATTATAACTATTGCAATTCCTCAGCACTATAAAAAAAAATTCCTATGAGTACTTCTGTGAATTCAAAAGCCTGTTTGGAAGGGAAATCATGGTTGCAAATGTCAGTTTCCCTTTTATTTGATTGTATCAGAAGATTATCTAAAGCTTCCATAAGCAAAAGGAATATTCAGCAAAGACTTCACATTTATGTCACATTAATATCTGAAAGCACTCTGAAGACACAGTGTAGGTCAACGCAGGGGATAATGAATAACAGAAATGTAACAAGAAAAATCTGCAGTTGAAAGGTCAGTGCTTGCAGATAAAACTTTAAAGTAAGATTTCATTTCAAGCAAAAGAAAGGCGAGGGCACTCGATACCAAAAAAAAAAAAGAAGCTCTAATCTAATCTATTTGGAAGCAAAAAGAAGACGAAGGCTTGGATCACATCTTACGGACAAGCGCTAGGGTC
Source organism: Pterophyllum scalare (assembly GCA_024447675.2). Lineage (NCBI taxonomy): Eukaryota > Metazoa > Chordata > Actinopteri > Cichliformes > Cichlidae > Pterophyllum > Pterophyllum scalare. Next base: position 9,506 of record JAMQGT020013441.1, read on the forward strand.
TGATCTGACTATGTAACTTATTCAGGACATCATCCCTGTTTCACAGCTGGCTTACAAAACAATCTATCTTCAAACACTGGACAATCTGCCTTGCCTTTTCATGCTATTCTGTACACATGAGCGAAGAAAAATGCACTGGGTGGGGGTGGGGGGGATAACAAATTAGAGAAAGAGATTAGAATGATGTTATCTACATCTGTGTATAGCCCTATCCAAATTATTAATCAAAGATTCATTTTCCCCCTTCATCATGAGGGCTGTTAAATCCTTTAGGAGATGAGAGAATTACTGCATCTTTACCTCTGTAAGCTCTTCATTTCTGCAGATTTAAAACAGCATAGTGTCAAAGCTTGCAAGCGACCGGCAGCCTCACTTTGTTCTAAAAGCATTAGTCTCTTAATCTCTCCCTTTTTGTGTGTGGCAACAGGAGTGTTGAAACTAAGCCACAACTACTGGCAAAGTTAAGATCGTGAATATATCAAATCCACTCAAGCAGCTTATAGATGCTGCAAGATTGCAGTGAGCGCCATATGTGAAGGAGTCCACTTTATCTTGTTTATCAAATGTCTGAAAGGATCCAGATTTATAGATATTTTGCATAATGCTGTGAAAAGTCAAAACACCTGTCAGTGTTTACTGATTGCCAGGTTGTTAGAGTAATGGCAAAGCTACCTATACACAAGACAAACAATTGCTGCTACCTCTCCTGAATCCTATGAGGCGGTTTTTATTGTAATTGTTAGCTGGAATAAATCCATAAACATAGCTGCGCTGTTTCTACCATGCAGCAGTTTGTTAATAATGTTTGCAACATTCTGTGTACTGAACCAATAATTGCCAATTGGAATATGTTGGTTGGGAGCACCTTGAAAGTGATTGTTTTAGTCACAAACTGTGATATGACTCTGTTAACATGTCAGCTCCACACACAAGGACAATTATTTCTATTGGCCATGCACATATGGGGTAGTTAGTCAGCCAATTACAAGCGGGCGCCTCTGTCCTAGATCTTGAAGGATAATAGAGGCAGTAATTATGATGTGTTCATTTTAATGTGGTTTTACTGACAAGCATGGTAGCAGCTCTGCCTTCGCCCCCCAAATGCAACTGCTTGTGAAAACAGCTTTGAGTCAAATACAATGTCATATCTAATTGAGTTGCAAACAGACACAGGTGAAAAAAAAAAAAAAAGGACAGAGGTATGCTGAAATGCAATTCAGTTGTATCAAATAAAGCTTAATAGAGGCTTTAAAAGAGTGGCAATACAAAAACAAATAAAATATCACAAGTGTACATTAAAAAAATGCTCTTTATTGTAGCATGGGCAGACACAAAAGAAAGTAGAGGAGAGATCAAGGTTTCTTAGAGGAGAAGTCACCTATTTTTTTCCATGTAAGTTTTTAAACAGTATCTACAATTTTTACTTTTTGATTTAGTCAGTAATTTCAAAAATTCAATGGAAAGACTTTTAAGGTCAAACGGTCATATTCCGGTTATATTCATTTGAAAACAATTCAAGTAAACCAAAAAGAAATTAAAGATACTCTCTCAATTGCCTTTTCATTTACCTTTTCCCTGTCCTTCCTTATGCTTCCTATTAACATCTTTATAGACACCATGATCAATTTGACACTCTCTTTATCATTGCACTTCAGACTGGACAGTAAGTCTTTAACATCCTTTTATATCACACATCTTCATTTCTGTCCTTTTCTTGTCCCTTAAATCTTTTTATATCCATTACTCCAGCTTCCTGACACCCCACCCCCCACCCCCCCACACACACTTCCTCTTTTTGTTTTTCCCTTCCTTTCCCTTGAGACTTTAAGGTCATGGTCAACCATTTATAACCATGTGCTTTAAATGCTGCTAAGTCTTATCTCTGAATGCTTTATGGATGCTTCATGACTGATGGCATGAAGCCACAGTACTCTACTACCAGAGCTCTTTATATATCTTTTTTTGTCTTGTCCTTTCTGTCTGCCTGTCTGTCTGTCTCTCCAACTGTCTCTCTCATCCTCTCTCTGGATGGCACTTGTGGTACGCAGTGCATCATGCATCAACCCCACTTCTCAGCACACAGGTAGGCGCGTTACAGCTGAGGCTCTGACAAATAGAGATAGGGATGGCCGATCACATGATTCAGCCAGCCCACATCCCATGTGCTCCCTTTCGAAGGACACTGACGTCATGGGTAGAGTCAGAGCTGGTGCAATGGCTGTGTCAATGTCACCTTATGTTCTGCTTAGCTGTTAGCGTAGTGTGGTGGGAGCCGCTGTTGCTGTCGTTACTGGCCTGGCAGCCTTGAATGTAGCACGGTGGAAGCAGTAGAGTGAGTGACAAGTCATCCTAAACTGCCACTTTAAAACCTGCTGTGGCTAATGATGTGTATCTACAAGTGACACGTGTGTGAGTCTGTGTGTGTGTCCCTGCACACATAGAATGCTTGTACACCATTACATCTTTGGGTATCACTTTTAATGTGTTTTCATTTAGTTCAGCAATAAAGACATTGTCCATTAACCTCCTAATATAAATTTAATCTATTTTAACCCTTTGGTAAAGGTCAAACCACAAGAATAATCTAAATAATGACCACATAATGTTGTTTTGCATGCAGCTCTTCTTCCATTTCACGAGGATGCCATCCATTTATAATATATATTACAGCAGATTACATGTTGGTGCTGAACAAATATGTTTTGGGTTGTTTTTTTTTTAGCCTAAAGGGGTAAGTGTTGTGCATGTTTAGGAACCGTTTACCCACGAAAGCTTATCTCTGATTGTGAAGTGACATAAGCAGTAAAAACACCGGTGTAGCTGCTCTCCGTCCTGTGTGTCTTTAACTAGATGTATTGTTATTTCATGTGAGGTGCTACATAAATAAGTAAATAAGTCTTCATAAATGTTTACTTATGTGTCTGTAATTATGTGCAAGCAGGTGAGTTTTCAAAACTCCTAGATATACAGCAAAATGCAAATGGTATTATTCTTCTTATTATTACTATTAGTCTTATTATTGCCAGGGCCACACTCAACATCACAAAGAAACCGCTCAAGAGTAGTAGTGTGTCTGTATGCCTGCGTGTATACGTGCACATGTGTTGGCAAGACACAGAGATATAGGGACTGCACATGAACGTTCGTATACGCCTGTGCGTCTGTGTGGTGGGAATACTAAATAACTGTAGCGAAAAGCCCTCGAGCCACTGTCAAAATTATCTTCTGTAGCAAGTCCCTGTAGCGCTCCTTGGCTCTATCAAGAGCCTGTGGGTTGGACTCACAGTTGTGTTTCTGCTTGAAACTTGGACAATCTCACCATAAACTTACTACATCCATTGCAGACAACACTGGCGCTAAATAAATAAGTAGATCAACAGTCATGAAGTCAAATTTAACAAATCAGTTATGGCAGCTTGTATGGGCCTGTTTCTCCCTGTCTCTTTCTATTTCTGCATTGCCATACCCAGTTGCCAGGATACCACTGTGTAATGCACAGTCCTAATTGTTTTGACTGAATAACAAGCTGTTTAATAAAGGCACCTTGTACAATGTTGTGATTCACGTCATGCACAAGCTCGGTGGATTAATTTGAGGAAGGCGTGTAGGTGCCAGTGGTGGAGTCTCTATATGTTCCTCTAAGTCAAAACAGTTATACGCAAGAGACCATCTTGCGATACGCTCGCGCTAGCTGCAATGCCAATGAGCTGTCTGAGCACACTCGTCATGAGGCACACACTCATAAATTTCTGTGACTGTATAACCCTTCCTACACATTCACCGCAACCTTGAACTTTTCACAATGCTACACGAGAATGCAAATGTCCAAATCAGGGGGGACATCTTATAGATTTTACCCTGCCAGCTCCCTTAAACAAAGTCAGTGCAATGTCAGATCATTCCCAGGTGAAAGGAGCGCAGGTAGCTGTCCTGTGAATTCACAGTGAGTGTGTGGTAATCATGTGTGTTGCCAAAGCCCTCTTGCTTAAAGCAAATGTATTCTCAGCAATGAGAACATATCTGAGGTGGAGAATACTCTGCTGCGTGCTACATGTGGAAAGGGGCTACTGCAGACAATGTCCTGACTTGATTCTCTTGTCATTGTCCCGAGACCATGTGTGAAAGCAGTTTTTCTTTCCACAGCTTTGACACTATTGTGTTAAAAAAAAAATCTGTCCACAGACAGACCTATGACCACCTGGTAAGGTAATATTCCAGGGATACCTCCTTTACGGTATTTTCCACTGCAGACACACACTGTTTTCACTCAAGGTGAAAATAAAGGCAGCCTCACCGATGTGGCTGTTAATAAACAGGTATATCTGTTATGTTAGTCATCTCAAACCCAACATGAGCGTAGAGCACTCCTAATGTGTGCACATGTACTCTCTCTCTCTCACCTGTTACACCTCTTGACTTTTGTCTTGTCTTCTTTAATTTCCAAGAGGATGCTGCACACCTTTGTAAAGACATTGTAATGACCCAACAATGGCAAATATAGATACAGAAAATGACCTGGTTCTGCATGAGATAGTGTTGCACCAACTGAGCTGGTGCAGTTATATTTTCAGTGATATATTTAAAAAAAGACAAAAAAAATTCTATTTGTTTATTTTTTGCTGTAATGGATTGTGCGTCGTAGTCTAGAGTAATGGCTCAGCAAGGAGCCACACATGCAGGATGTGTTAATTGTAGGAATATGTGAAAGTTACCAGGGGTTTTCAGATGCTGTGAAATAACAATGGCCATGTGCCAAAAGCAAAATTATGACAGTGTTGAGGTGTAATATCACTGTGGGCTTTGGTCCGACTGTTTTTTGTAGTGTTTTTCACCTCAACACATTTTCCAATTAAAAATATAACATTACACTCTAGGAAACAAAAGTCCATGCATACCTGCCTTTCAGTGGGTGGATAAGAATCCCCTCTTGGTGGAAAAATGAGTGATGGGCCTTGGCAGGTTTAAGCACATGGCAACAGCCGTCACTTGTAGACGACCTGCAGAAGATTAACCAGTGATTCCTTCCAAAGAAATTCAAGGTCTGGTGTAACCAGTCCACATTATACCAGTGTGTGATGTGGTCCCAAAACTGAGTGACATCATATTATCAACAATCTGGAAACTGGAAGCAAACACTAACAATTTCCTTCAAATATGGCTGAGTCTTCCTTGCTGTCTTTCCACTGCAGCGCTGTCTGGCAGAGGCATCATGCAATGTCTGCTACAGTCCATCAGCCTGGGGTACAAAAAGGAAAAGCTGAGACTTTGAGTTAAGAGAATCACCAGATCTGGCAGTTCATAATGCTGTACCTCAAGTCTGTATAGGATGTAAGTGGAAAGTAACCCAAAAAGTCGACCAAGCCATTGATTGACTTTAGTGTCTTTTGGAGATTGTTGGCTTCACTCGACAGAGCAGAGCCAGCCTGCGATGGGGATCACGCACCATGGAGATGGTCTAAGGCCACCAAGAAGGAAATTAAATATCTTGTCATAGCTGAGGTAAAATGGAAACAAAATCAAAGCTGCAAATCAACATCAGCAAGGGACTTGGTTGTAAATGGTCACCCCTTTACAAAAGAGGTATTCAGCATAGAACAGTGTAAATTGATATGTTGTTCAGTGACACGTTTTACATAATGCCTTTTCACAAATGGCATTATGTAAAAAAAAAAATTATATCTATCTATCTATATATATAGATATAGATATAAAATTATACTCAACATTTTCTAGAATAATTTTCTACACTGTGTTCATTCTACTAATTTTTCCAGTTTCCATGCCAACCTGTGATTGCCCATTTCTCATTGGAACCAAACACAGTAAATTATTCTAAAACGTATCCTGATAAGTTGTTTCTGCATTGAGAAACTGTGGTCTAACCAAACTGATAAAATTAAACTAATTAAATATTTTCTCCAATTTACCAACTAATTGTGCTTGTTGGAATTCAGCATCTTTAAAAATTTCTCTTAAATTTTTGTCAAAAATCATATATGCTAAAATATTTTACTAAATGCATTTTTGTTTAACAAACATGTATCCTTTCGCTGCTGCATTACTTTTAATTGTACATATGTAAAATAATGATGTACAGATATTTTTGAACATGTTCTTTAAAAAAAAGAAAATTGAATAAAATAACACTGTTTTATAATTCTTATGACTTTTCCTTTTAAAAGAGAAAAAAACACAGATATTTGAAATGTAATTTCTCTGATATTGCAATTTCTTAAATTTATGATTACTCTTTCTAGCTGGTAATGGAAATAATAGTCTTTGGCCAGACACTTTCCAACTCATTTTTAGGCTCTATCATGTTAGAGGAATCGTTTAACATTTTGAAGAAGACATTTTTTTGCCAGAACAGCATTTAGTAATGTTCCATTTATCAGCAATGCTAATAGAAAATGTGTGTATTTGTGTTTCTATTAAACAATGTAACCTTGTATTTATAAAACCATATGATTAAATTATAAGTGTAGGCGATTCACCCACCAGCAATTAACAATGTGAAGTGACAAGAGCAGAGGCATTAACCATTGTCAGTGCACTTATAGTATTTTTTTTTAATTAAAGGCCAAATTAATGTGTCATATGAAAACTAAAAAAGGTCTGCATGGCATGTAGAAATGTAACAGGTTTGTATAAGCATATGTGACATCACAGCATCGGGTTAAGGGGGATGCCCGCTTAATAATAAGTAATAACTTAACCCACCCGCCCCCCAACCCAGTAACATTGTGAAAACAAAAACAAAAAACAAGTATGTGAATTACCCAACAGACCAGCTGCATTGCAGTTTCAGCCTATAAAGGTATTGTACATAGCCTTTTGCCATGTTGAGAAGCAATGAGCATCAGTGTGTTTAATGCAACAGGATCAAATCAGGAAAGCGTTTTCATTGTGTGGCCATACTTACATATATACAAAATGCTATGCTTGATAATTTCAACAAATCTAAATATACAGTTAAAGACACACTGGTCACAGAGCAAAATTAAGGAACTCTCCCATACAGTGTGTAATAAACATGTCACTGAGCCCTTATTAAGAATAAAAAGGGTGTACAGGATAACCTTATTTTTGAGTAAACATAAAACCGAGGCTGTTGAGGGAATCACCATCCATCCATTGTCTTGTGGTTATCTGAAGTTGGTTCATGGTGGCAGCAGGCTTAGCAGGGTATTCCAGATGTCCTTCGATTCAGCAGCATTATCCAGTTCCTCTTGGAGTATCCTGAGGTATTCTGATACGAAATGAGATATAAAAATCTCTCTAGCAGGTTCTTGTTTTACCACAAGGTCTAATTCCTGTTGGGTGTGCCCAGAAAACCTTCTAGCATTCTAATCAGATATCCAAACCACCTGAAATGGCTCTTTTCATCATGACGTAGCACTGGCTCTACTCGTGACTCCCTCTAGATGTCCAGGCTTCTCATCCTATCTCTAAGCTCAGAATAAAGGGAATCACCAACTGTGATGCACAACAGCTTACGTCATGTTCATTCATACATACAGTAAAGATGGATAAAGAAGGTGGAGGGAAGAATTTAATGCCAATACTAAGGATTATGATGTCACTATTTTTGCATGAACACCTCTAAAAACAGATGTCTGCATGTGTATATGCAGGATATACAGATAAGGATCAAGATTTCTGGTTTCAGAGGTTTTCTGGTTTCTTTTTGCATTTTTAGCATAATTGAGCACTAAGCAGGGTTTGTCTGTCTGCAGGTAAGTGGTGTACATGTACTGCAGAAAAAGGAACACGTATGTGTAAATGATATCTAAAAATGATTATTGTCCCAATTTACTTTCTTTCTTTCTGCAGAAATTATGCTTCATAAATGTATTTTTATGATGTGGGATTGAGGGTACAGCATGAGGCACTACCTTTCTGGGCATTTACACCAATAAAAGTACAATGCTTTAAATGTTTAATGCACTACATAAAGTAGTTCATTAAACTGCACTAGCTAATGGTGCTCAGTGTAGTGTGCTACTTAAAGACAGAACCACTGAAGAGATTGAAGTAACTCTGTATAGTGTTGTGCCAGTGGAAAATTACTTCCTGTTTATATATGTCAGTAAGTTTGAGGATGTAGAGGCAAGTGTAAGTGCTGCATGCAAATGACCAGGATGCCTCTGCCTGGGCTCCATGGGGGATGCTAATGTGAGCATCAAGCTTTCTTTAGAATGCAACTCAGACTCAATTGAAGTGCATGCACGCAAACATGAACTTATACCTGAAGAGGGTAACGCTGTCATTTAGATGAATCTGAACCGATCAGCATGTGACAGAATTGCAGACTTTGCCCTTGCAGAATCTGGTGCTTTCTAAGGCAGCTTCAGGAAATACTCCAATTTTCTAACTTGTTGCTTTAAAGACAGCTTCTTTGTATTCATTGTGTTTGCAAAGGGGTAGTTTTTGTTCATTAGAGCCCTGAGCAATATAGACTTAAACCCTTTCACATTAGCATCAGTGCGATTTGTGGAGAAGTACAGCATATATATATACAGGCTGTGTTGATTGACAATGGTAAACAAGAAGAGTTATCAGTATCACTCTCTTGTTAAACAGACTAGAGACTTCTTTATATGAAATATAAAAGTGTGGGAATGTAAAGTTCATGGCAGGTAGTTCAGCAGGCATAGTTAATGCAGCCTTGGTACTTTGACAGAATGCTTTTCTATTAGATATACTCCAGGGATTTCTAGTATTCTCTCTTTCTAATGAAATATCTGGAAAGTGATAGTTTCTGCTTCACTCACAGAGAGTCACATTACATGGACCGTGGGACTGTACTGCAAGTGGCTACTGATACACTGTAGCATATTTTCTTGTTAAACTTTTTTTTTTTTATGCCGTAAGAAGACCAACTACAATTATTTCAGATTTTGTATTCTGTCCTGGCATTCACAAAATCAGCAGTAATTAATTGCACAACCTGAAAAGAACTTTTAAAAACTTCTTTTGGAGATTTTGTGATATTTATTTTTGCAGAAATGGCAAGAATAGACACAAGAATGAATAACTCTGCAGTTCTTCAGAATGATAGAATGGACCTTCACTCCATCTCCTTTACACACAGACACAGAGCCCTACACATCTGTAGGATTCATCAGAGACATCTCCCATGTCCCATCAATCAGTATGCGTACCTGAAACAGATGCCGTGTATTTTGCTTACTGAAATGGTTAAAACTGTGTCTGCAACCTTCCCAAAAACATAATCTTTTATGTAACTCAACTCATACTTAAATTGCTTATGTGTCTTTGGTTTACTATATTGTAACCAAGAGAGTTTTTGTTCAGTGTAATTCTGACATTTCATGATTTTTAAGATACATTTGGACATTATCTTGGGGAATATAGTTAAATAATCAAATCAGTACTGCATCTGCTTTTACGGTGTTAGAAATTCTGGTTTAATGGCTTTGTTTTTACTAAACAGAATTTAATAATTTTTTCATATTAATTTTATTTTTGCTCAATGTGTATTTGAAGTTGCATTTTTTTATAAAATGAAATGCACAGACCGCAGCCCATTTTAGTTTAAGAAAAAAGCCACAATTCTGAGTTTAAATCAACATCAACAGATCAAGGATCAGCAGCTGTTCTCCTGACGGCCTCTCATTGTGTGACAAGCCAACGTCACGCAGCTGTGCATATAAACGTGCTCCCTCCGCTCACAGACAGACTGTTTGAAAGGACTGCTGTGGCCTGAGGTCTACTGACCTGTTGCATTATGAAGGAAAGTCCATGTGGTAGCTGCTCATCTTTGACGGGTCCAAGTGACACAAGCCGGCTTGTGATGACAACAATAAGCGAACAAACTTAACTTCAGCTTAAAAATAGTGACCTAGTTGCAGCAAGATGGCAATTTGCTGCAAAATGACATAGGTGCTGAGCAGCCTTGCTATTATATAGGAATACAGCCAGAATACAATCAGTTGAGCCAAGTCCCCTTTTGTAAAGAAATGCGTCACAGATGAGTCGCACTCGTCTGCACGCTCATCGGCACAGACTGACTCAGACTGACTCAGACTGATTGCAGCATGCTGGCAATGGGCTTATAAATTAGCAATTATTTGTAAAGCTTTGCCAGTCTGTCTGGGAGTGACTGCAGTCAGTCTGAGTCCGAGTTGGACTGTGATTGTTTAGAGACACATTGCCTCCCACCAGACCTGTGGAGTCAGCTTGTGATTACTACTGCTACAACTATGCAACATGCAATCGTTGGCCAAAAGCAGAAGGACTGGAGACCACTGACATGGCCAAATACCCACCTCTGCATTTATACATATATTATACATTTTTAAATACTTCATTTCAACACATAAATTAAAGGGTTGAGGTAAGCTGTAGCCTTTGGGGCTCAAGCCCCTTGCAGTTTTTTTCTAATCTGCTTTGGCAGATTAATTTAGTGATGTTAACTAAATGCTATTGAGTATCACAGTGAACACAGTTTTTCTCAGTTGCTTTGATGAATTTCTTGGAACATTTCTGAAGTTCTGAAGATGCATTTCCCCAAACAGCTCATTCATGCAGCAAAACACTACAAATGCTCTGAAAAAGGCTGTAAAGCCTTAAATTTTAAGTCCATTTGTCAAAATGATGTTTTTGCACCAGTGAATGTCATTGCTACTAAAACAACAAATTCCTCTGACACCGTGTAAACTGAACTGGTCAAAAAGTTTTTGTGTTCTGACAGAAAGCGTGGACTCCAGAAGTGCATTCCTCATTTAGTCTTTTCCTACATATTTTCTCTGACACTGTTTCCTGTAACTAAATCACAATTACTGATATTGTGTATCAATGAATACTTTCAAGAGCAGAAGGTTTTAAATTCTACTTTGATTCTTGCTCATTTCTTTCATCTTTTCCTTATTGCACTGCCACACTTACTCCTCTCCCTCTGGCGTGGGCAGGCTTTTGGCTCCATAAAATGTTCACCTCAGCAAATTGTTAGAACTCTGTTGCACTCAAGTTCAATAAATATGTTTTACAATACTAACATCTGTGGCTCACTCCTTTTACAGCCTAGATGGATTATTCTGCATACGATGACTTACACAGTGAAAAAAATGATGAATAAATGAATTGATTATAATGATCTAACATATGAACTATCATCTGATCAAACTGTAGATAGTTGTACTAACTCCATGGCTTAAAACCCTTTAAAGCCTGAACCATCAAATAATTGGCTTTTTTTTTTTTAATTGAGTGTTTATTGAACTGCCAGAAAAAAAAAGAATATTAATTTGCATTCATGAGTTTTCATTTGTATCATATTTGCTTCATCAGGCTGTTTTATTGTTTGCTTGTTTTTGCAGTTTATTGCTTAAAAACATATATGATTTATATTGTTTTTTCAGGGGAAAACTGTATCATGTATCAAATATTATATACGAGGCATTAAGGGGTTAAATGTCCTAAAACATTTGCAATTGCTAAAAAGAGAGCGAAATATGCTTTCTGGTGGTCACAAGGAACAAATTCTTTTAGAGGATTTTGCATGTAAACCGCCATTCATGACCTGAGCAGCAGAAAACTTGTGATTGTGTTTTGCTGCACATTTGAGCTGTTTTTGGAAACGTGTCAAGAACTTTAAACATGGTTTAAGATGTGAATCAAAGCAAGTGAGAGAAACTCTATGCAAGTGAGGCTTAATCCATGACCTTTAAACATTTAGTGGAGGAATCACTACACATCAATATGAGTATTATACAAGAATGATGATGATGTGCTGTGCATTATGCATCACTGTGTGTAACACAGCACTTTGAAAACAAAAATAGTCCATGCTGAATAGCATTCCTCTAATGTGCATTTAAAATATCTCTGCAACACTGCAGAATGGGTTTAGAGGCCCATTGTAGTGCACTTGAACCACAATTTGGGTGTGTTGTTCTGTCAGTCCAAATCTAGTAATTGTGGATAAAATAAACCTGAATAAAGACTTCACTGATATCAGTCTCTATTAAGGCTCCAATTCTACACCAGGAAAAAAACAAAAAGTAGTTCAGCTTATTTCACTGTGATTTTTTCCCCCATAACAGTATTCAAACAGGGTGATCAAACAACAGCAAAGGCAATATTGTCACAGTCGTGAATAACCTATACTGAAATTCTCAATAAGTCCTTTATTGATTTTATTCTATTCTCTGAAGCTCTCTGAGCATATGAGTATCTCATGTGTCAACCTACACACTGAAAAGACGGCAAGTCGACTTCACTTCAGTTATTGGTAAGACAAAAGATAAAACCAAAGTTACCACAAGTACAAGACAATGAATCACAACCCAATATGGGCAAAAATCCCGACAATGGCAGTAATTCTGTTTAAAAGCACAGGTAATCTAATAAGGGCCTAGGTGGGCTAAGAGGCATCTTTGTGCGCCTCTGCTTTGACAGAAAGACAAGGATTACAGCAGTCCAAACACCTGGCCTTTCAGTGCCAGAAGAGAAGCTATAAATCAAGTGAGGTCGCCATTTACCCTGCTCTCTTGTTTTAGTCATATATACCCACTCAGTTTAGATTGGTGTACTGAGTTTGCACTTGTACTGAACCTGTCAAGTATGGACTGGGATTAAAGAGTATGTGCTTGTGTGTTCCATTTTATACACTCGTGGGCCCAAGAATTGTGACAGAGAATATTTAAACAATATTTATATATGTATAAATAACAAAAAATTTCAGCTGGACAGATGTACCTAATCTCCAAACATTGGCAAGTGTCAGACTGCAGGTTTTATTCTTTGGGGAAGGCTTGAACTTTATACTTTCCTGCTACTGAAGTTGAAATCTAATATTTCAGCTACATACAGGTGTCCACCCTTGTTGAAAGCTTTGTGTGCTTGTGAGCTTTCATCACAAATTCTTGTGGAAGTTCAGCTGTCAAAACATGCAGAAACACAAAAGCAAAACAAAAGACTAGAAAAAGCTACCAAAATATACTTACCAGCAACTTGTACACCTTGCTAGTGCCAGATTTGGTGTACCAGATGGTAGTGTGTGGAAATCCCAGTAAATCAGAAGTTTTTGAAATACTCAGACTTGCCCCACCCCCAGTCCCACCCCCAGTCCCACCCCCAACTGGCATCAACAAGCATGGAACATTTAAAATCACTTAAATCACCTTTCTTCCCCATTCTGATGCTCATTTTGAGCTTCAGTAGTTTGCTTGATGATTTCTAAATGTCTAAGTGCATTGAGCTACTGCCATGTGGCTGTGGCTCGGGAGGTAGAGCAGCTCATCTACTAATTGGAAAGTTGGTGGTTTGATCCCTGGCTGTTCCAGTAGCTACTCCAAAGTGTCCTTCAGCAAGATACTGAACCCTAAGTTGGACTATGAATGTGTGTGAATGTTAAACAGAAAGCACTTAGCTGTAGAAAGAAGTGCTTGTATGAATGGGTAAATCCAAACGTGTTGTATAAAGCACTTTGAATGCTCAGATAGAATAGAAAAGCAGAACTAGTCCATTTACAATGTGATTAGATATTTGCATAAATAAGAAGTTAAACAGGTGTACCTAATCAAGAGGTTGGTGAGTGTATTTTGGGGAGATTTTGTTTATTTCTTATGTTTTTTTGTTTGTTTGCTTGTTTTTTGTGTGAGTTTACCTATATCAGTTCAATTAAACTCTTATTTCAGATTATATACATGAACTATTTTGGTTTAACTCAGTCACTTTGCTTATGCATGCACTATGATAAGAATAATGACCATCTGTCCAAAGTATCCCTGAATTTGCATTCATAAGCATTTGTGGTATCTCTCATTTAACCAGCAGGAAAATTTTCCACAAAAAAAAAGCACCTTAGATGCTTTTTTAAAGCCAGATTTTTTAAAGACATTACTCCTGGTGCTGTATTTAGCACACAAATTGCAGCTCCAGATAAGAGTCCAAGCAGGAAAATCCCAGGGAATGCTGTAGCCCATAATGTACTCAATACTTTGAGAAATTTCCCAAAAATGCTGTAATTTTATACATGACCAAAATATGTGGGTGCGATTGGCATGCCCGCACTGCCTCCAACACTTTGTTTTTGTTTTTAAACCACATTTTCTGTTTTGTTTAGGATTCTTAGATAAAAATTAGAAATGTTAATTTTAAACAGAAGGAAGAATGAAGACTTAATAAATGGAGCACAAGTCTAAAATAATACAAGCTTTGTAGACAGAGATTCTGAAGGTCTGACTCATTGTTATGTGAAGCTGCTTATAATGAGAAGTACTAGTGATTGTAGGTGGCAATATAAAGAAAGACAAAGGAGGATTGAAAAGTCAAGTGTCACACGTGCTCACCTCTTTGGCTTCTGTTCTTTATTAGCACTGCGGTGTACTCTATTCAGGGAGCTATTTGCATTATGCTTCTGCATCAAAGAGGAGACTCATTTTCTGCCTTTTTTGCACAAGACCTGGGGAAACAGATGCTGAAGGGGTGAATGCACATGTATTTTTGAGGACTGGGTCGGGAGTGTAAAGGATGATGCTGTCGAGGGATAATGTGTTTTCGGTTGCTAAGAAACTGTCTGGCAGACCATCAAAATAAGAGAGAAAGATCAATATTTTTAAAAAAACATTTTAGGATTTTTTTTGTTTTGTTTTTCAAATCAACGATGATGACTCATAAAACTCCTCACAAAAAAATTAGTATAAAAGAAATATGAAAGAAGTGAGAATGTGTTCTCTGACTTTAAAATTTCTGGTTTAAATCTAATTTTATGTCATTGCCATTAACACTTTTGTAAAAAACCATGCTGTTACTTCGAGTTCAAGAAGAACCAGAGAATTGTGTAAATTACTGACTGCATATTCCGCCTGTTACCAATATAATGTATTCACATTTGATTTGTTTCCAGTTATTTGTTTTTTTAAAGTGCTTTGAAATTTTTGTTGTTATCTCGATGTTGTGGCTCAGTGTTCCAGTGTACATCTAAAACACCGGACATAGTGTATGCACACTATTATAGCAAATATTATTAAAGTGATAAAAAGCGAGAAAGAGCTATGCAAACAATGGCTTCCTCTACTTTAAGTGGTTCATTATAATGAAATGAGAAAAGAAAACAAGCATAATCCCCTTGAAACACTGTCTATAGGTCTGCAATGTAATAATTGAAACATAAGCTGTCTCAAAATAGACAGATCAACATTGTTACTACAGATAAAAAGAGGAAACAAAAAAGAAACAAATAAAGGTTTGATTTTTGCACATCAAAGAAAGGAAAGAAAAAGAGTGGAGGTGCAATAAATAAATAACACTTGATTAAATTTGCATTGTGTAAGTTTTTTTGCTTAAAACCAGTCACTATTAAATAAGTATTCACTGCACAATGTAGTGTCTATAGAGCTATCGTACATAATTCTGTCTGCCATTGAATGCAAAACCTCCATGGACAATGAAAGCACAGCCAAAACAGGAAGACGATAGTGCCTCCGTTCTCCTCATGTAGCTGAAACAGTCTGTGCTGTGAACTCTACCTGTCAAAAGAAAGAGTCATACTGTCCAAGGATGCCCAGGTGAAGGTGTGCAGGTGAAGTCGTCAATTGTTAAAATCAGTCAGCTGATAATACAATAAACTCTTATCAATATTTAGGTGATAAGGCAATACTGTAACATTTTAGGTGCTAATTTGTCACGTTTAATGTTACCAAAGTGCATATTATGTGTCTTTGAGGTTAAATAAACATATTGCTTGTGTTTCAGTTCTAAAAGATAATTTACCAACAGAAAAGGTCACATGAAAACACCCACCTCGCAACCGGAGGGTTGCAGGTTCGAGTCCCCGTCTGAGCGTGTGCTGTCATTGTGTCCCTGGGAAAGACACTTAACCCACATTGCCTAAGTGTGAATGTGGTTGTGTGGTCGGTGGTGGTTGGAGGGGCCGTAGGTGCGAATTGGCAGCCACACTTCTGTCCGACTGCCCCAGGGCAGCTGTGGCTACATTAGTAGCTTACCACCACCAAGTATGATTGAGGTGTGAATGAATGGTGCGCAGAATTGTAAAGCGCCTTGAGTACCGTGAAAAGCGCTATATAAGTCTAAGGCATTATTATTAATATTATTATTATTATAAGAGAAAGGGACACCCACTGTTTGATAATCACATGTAATTTTATTTAACGATATTAATGTATTAAGCAACTAAAAATATAACAGAAATATACCAAAACACAAAAAGTTATTAGTTACTGTCAAAATGTGCTATGTGAGATTTTTATTGTGTAGTGCTCCTATCAGTGAGTTAAAAGACAGTTTTTCTGTGCCGTTCAATATTACTAATAAAGCATTTTTATATCCACAACCTCTGTCATTAAGAAGAAGCCTACAATTGTCTGAGTTAAGGAGATTAAATACAAGGTTAAGATAAAATCTGGCAAATAGTGGTTAAAACCAAAACAATCACATGGCGCTACAGTCTCTCATGTTTACAATAATTCTGCTGATTGATCTACTCTGGCCATCTCTTTGTGAGCATGTGGGAGGCTCTAATAAGGAGATCACTTGTGTCTTTAGTTACTGTTAGAAAATAATAATTATTACAAGAGATATGGTTTGTCACTAGAATGTGAATGCAGTTAGTTTAAAGTACTTGATACATTAGCAAATAAGAGAAAGCGAATAGTTTCACCTGCCATAGACACAAGGATAAGACAGGTGACTGAATAGCTGAATCCTGGCAAACTAAAATCACAACAACTAACAAGGCTGTGCTAAAAATAGCAGAACTGAGATGGGTCATTTCTGGCAGAGCAATATGTGAAAAGTGAATTAAAAACTCAGCAAACAGGAAACACTAACAGTCTGGCAACAAGTAAAGTCAGTGATTAGAAATGATAAGTTATTGGCTGGAACCTCCAGCTGACTACAGCCTTCACACTGGCTTGGGCAAAGGAGAGAGAGCACAGCACGGGTGGCCTGTGAGCAAGATCAGCACCATGGAGAGTGCTAGAGTGCAGTGTGTTGACATAAGGTCTCACTTTAAACTGGTTATGAAACTTCAAAGCAAAGCCACACAGTGGCATATTATAGTATCTCTTAAAGTCAAAGAACTGATAAAAAGCTATGCAGTTTGGTATTTAATATTTAGGTGTCATTCAAATTCATGGGAATTCCTCTTATCCAAAGCATCTGCCCTGATTCATTTTGTAAGTATAGGGAAAAAATAACTACTTTGGAGTGTTCTATGTCAGTGTGCTGGCTAAAAAATGGAACATTTTAAATTTTGTATTTTGTAGAGATAAAAAAAAAATGTCATCTGTGAACTTAAAAACAGCCCCCCCCCAGGTTTGCCATCCTCTAGTAATTTAATTTATTGTATTGTATTTTTAACAAATACTCTACCCATGTCTCCAATAATTCACAAATTCACTTTCTTAGTCTACATATGTTCCTGTTTTCTCTCTTTGCCTTTTATCTCCTGCTCTCTCCATGTGTCCATAATAAGACCCCAAAAAATATCACGCTGTGATTTCATGCCTCCTTCTTCCTTTTGTACTAGCAGAAGACTACAATTACATGCAGTGTCCTTAAATTGCTATGTTTACTCATGCTTCTAGCGTGGCCCACATCACAGGTCTTAGAGGACTAGAGATGAAAAAAATCATAGACTAAAAGAGTGAACAGAAAAGGACATAGAAAAAGTATTCAGTTCATCCAGATACATGTTATGAGTTAGTGTCATAAATGGCTGCGTGGCAGGCAGCATATGGACCCAATAAGCAGGAAAGTAAACTCAAAAACAACTTTTGATGTTGAAGTTTTCCAAAAACACAAAAAATACAAAATAATGGCAGGACTGGAGCCAGGAATGGAAACACTGGGAATCTAGGGGAAATCATATCCAGCACATCCCACAGATGCTGGATTGGATTGAAATCTGGGGAATTTGGAGGCCAAGTCAACACTTCAAACTTGTTGCTGTGCTCCTCAAACCATTCCTGAACCATTTTTGCTTCACGGCAGGGTGCATTATCCCGCTGATGCACATGCACCCAGCCAGCCACATAATTTAAAAATATGTGATTCATTAGACCAGGCCACCTTCTTTCACTGCTCTGTGGTGTAATGCACTGTGTATGCTGACACCTTTCTATCAGAACCAACATTAACTTTTTCTGCAATTTTAGCTACAGTAGCTTGTCTGTTGGATCAGACCACACGGACCAGCCTTTGCTCCTCACGTGTATCAATGAGCCTAGGTTCACAGCTGCTCTTTCCTTGGGCCACTTTTGACAGCTACTGACCTTTGGACATGCTCTGACCCAGTCATCTAGTCATCACAATTTGGCCCTTGTCAGACTCACTCAAATCCTCTTGCTTGCCCATTTTTCCTGCTTCTAGCACATCAACTTTGAAGACAAAATGTTCACTTGCTCCCTAATATATCCAACCCATTAACAGCTACCATGATGAACAGATAATCAGTGTTATCCACTTCACCAGTCAGTGGTCAGAATGTTATGCTTGATCATTGTAAATGCACAAGGTAATGAGGCCTGGAGAAAACAGGTGGGAAACATAGCATGGACAAATCAGGAATAACAAGACAAGGAAAGTCAAATGGAATACAAAGCACAAGAGACCAAAAGCTTCAAAATAAAACACTCTGGAGACAAAGACTCAAACACAGTTGACACAAAATGACAATGATGGAGACAGGACTGAATGACTAGAACACAAAAGGAAACTAAATAACCTATAACCATTACCAAAATAAACCAGGAAGAGTGCCAACAGAATGGGGTAATCACAACTAACTTGACACTAAAGGAAAAAAGACAAATCACAGAGATGGGAGATTAAACCAGACATGGAAATACAAGGGAGAGGGATAAATGGGGGACATAGGAAAAAAATACAAACCAAAACCATGAACAGAACTAGATGGGAAACCAAAACTTGGAGATATTAATATAAAGCAACAAAACAGGAAACATTGTAACAAGAAAGATACAAAACTCAAACCTCTGAGTCCAAGACCCAGGGACCATAACAGACCACTTGTTTGTGCTGTTTTGTCATTCTTCTTGAATATTTAATTACATGGTCAGTCTTTCATGCAGTCTCTCTTTTTCAGAAATCCAGCTGTTTCTGCAGCCACGTTTGTTGGTCAAAAAGGGTTAGCAACACTATTTCTAATACTATTTGATTATTTTTAAAAATGGAAAGACCATTGATTTAAGCCAACAGTATATTTTTTCAAAAGCTACAAAATATTCAGAGTAAAATATTCTTGACTACAAAAACCTTTTAAAAAAATAGTGATGACCAACACAGAGCTGGAGCCTTCACAGTTATCGGCAATCAGAGTTTTAGGTACTATGCAAGGAATTAAAATGCAAAAATCTTACAAGTATTCAGCTCTCCCTGTACCGTATAATTCCAAAATATTTGACTAACACATAATTACCGCTCTTCAAATGATAAATTGTTCTTACAATGTTGAATTTTTAACATTTGGATTTAACATTAAATGGTCTAATAATCTAACAGAAATGGGACTGAGACGCTGGTTTCACATGATCCCAGACAGATTCAATATTTAGCCTGCTGAAGTTCAGCCTGCTGCTGCTAATGCTGCCCTCACAGATACGCAACCAAATTATAACTTGGACCCTCTGAATGGAATTAGTCTCCCATTTTAAACATGGAAACAAACATCCTCACCATCATGAGAAACACAAACCAGAAAATCCCAACAAATCACAGAAGGAGAGTACCGTGGCATGTACACAGAAAAGCTGGTTACGTGCATTGATGTCTTTGACGGTCTGGAGACGGGTTCGTGACTTTCAGAAGGAAGGCTTATTAGCAGTCTCTAAATACCCTGGCAAATGGGTTCATCTATTATATAAACATAGAACACTGGCAATTTCTAACAGGTAAGGGAGGGATTTAAAAAGGACACATTTGAAGACAAATGCCTGAACACACTGGAAGTGAATTCATAATTTACTTGACATTCAGAATTCTTTATTATCTGGCTAATTAGCTCTAGTTTTTTTTCCCATAATCACAGCACTTATCTGCAAGGCATGATGATAGTGTACCAGAATAGACAATTTAATTCATTTTCTGAGATCCTCTTTAGTGTTGGCCGATATACATTATGGTGTGCAACTCATAATCACATTCACTCACTGATGACTTTGTTTCTAACACGTGAAATGTAAAGAAAAAAAACAATAGTCTTGTCATGCCTGTTTTGATTGATGGATGATAATAAGTCTTAAATCTGCTTTACATTTTTTTGAGGTCATCCTGGGTGGTCTGTGGGGTGATAGTGTGTCTAATATTTTGATCAAAGGCAAATTCTTGTATGTGGCTGTGTTATCAAAGGTGCTCCAAACAAAGTGGCTGTCAGTGATGCAGTGTAGTACTCGTGTATTCATGCAGTGGGACAGAAAAGGCTCAGAAAGGCTCTTCTAGGCTTACCACTAGATGGTGTTAATGTGTTTGTCTCTTTGCTCCTCTCAGCAGATGGATGTTCTATTTCTAACACTTGGGCCATTAATGTTAAAGATGCAAATGAAACAGAATAATTTAAAATGTCTTTGTGAATATAGTGAAAGAAGGAGAGAAAAGACTTTAAGGGCTGTATAAGCTGTGTGCATCTTCTGCATCTGCAAAAGGAGAAAAGGGGAGTGCGTGGTTGCCATAGACAACCAGATATCAAAGTAAAGGTGCAAAGTATAGCGTGCTTTATTTTTCAGTTGATGAGGATTGAGTGGATGCTGAAAACACTGGGAATGGATAATGCAAACAACATAGATTGAATCTTTGTAAATAAGCTATTATTACTCAGTCCATTCATCTTAGGTAAGTGAAGGCATCTTTGGTTCAGTAAATAACTCAGATGCTTGTGGGGAATGCACTGAATGTAAGCACCACAGCTGATGCCATTTTGCATGTGAAACATTACATTTAAGTAGCACCTGTAGGCTCTTTATAAAGTCAAAAGATTGTCTCCTGCTGTTGTTTGCAGTTACTGATGATGAACACAGCCCATATGCATACTTCAAGGCCTTGAGAGTCTACAAAGACTTGCAGCAGTTCAGAGGGAATCAGGTGGTGCACTTTAACTTGAGCGTGATGCACATCTAAGCACAAGCACCGCACTGCTCCATCAGGGATGGGCAGCAATCTTTGTTTTGCTTTCAGCCCCTTTGATATCTCCTGGTGGGAAGGTGGAGGGGCAGGCGTTTGCAAGTAGAAGACAGTGAAAAAATACAGAAGCGAGAGATAGGAAGGGAGACAAGGTGGGTGGGGGCTGGCATCGTGTATCGCTCAACATGAAGCAAAAAAATAAAAAAATAAAATTACCAACTGTTTTGCCTTTACTGTCCAGGAACATAGCACAGAGCCAGAGTGGATTACTCAGTACAGGTGTTAGCTTGCTGTTATTTATATATTGTGTTCTGAAAAAGAAAGAGTGGATGGTGAGATCATGAATGTAAAAAAGATGCAGTCTTGTAAATGCCTGGTACTGCAGATGTAGCACTTTTTACTTTTCCACTGAAGCCACATGATGATGAACCTTGAAGGAGTTAGGGTAACTCCGCTTTTCCTCTGTGCATGGAACATTTCAACATTTTTCAGCAACAGGATGGATATAAAACACAGATAACACCACCCATTGGTTTGAGAAGTTCCTTATTGAAGCCCTTATTCTAGTATTATGAGATTTGTTGGATGGGAGCATAGATCACTGAGGGAGCAAGGAGCATCCATAGCCTTTATGGTTGCAGCACACAGACGCAGATACCTAATTGGTGCTAAATAAGTTTCACTCACCAAAACTGGAGCACAGAGTCCTTGAATATTGTCAGATGTTTGCATTAAAAATGCTTGGAAAGGCACCAATACCACAAACACAGCTGAGAAGTCACATTCAGTGAATTGACTTAGCAGAGGTGAAGCCTTGCAGACAGGCAGCAGCTACAGCTGCCTGTGTCAGCATTTACCTGTCAATCAGTATGGCCATGCTCCTATTAATGCAAACCTTAAGCCTTAATGCAGTTCAAGGGGGTGAGTTTTTTTTAAAATCACAAACTGTGCACTTGTCGTGAAAGGGAGAAATAAACTTTGTACCAGGCTGTTTTCTTCTGCAGTAAACATGAGACTCTATGGACTGACTCTTTTTTGGAGCCCACCCCAAGTGGCCAGTCCAGGAACTGTGTTGTTTTTGGGTTTTCCCCATGTTTATCTCTCACTGTATTAGTTTTTCCGAGTCAACTTTTAGCAAATATGAGCCCCATTTTAACTGAAGTTGAAAAACATAATAATCTATTAAAAAAAACTGAAATGAATGATAATGCTGCTCTGGATTTGTCTCATTAGGCAGAAGTTTGCCAAACAAGCCTGCCTTTTGTATTTGAAATGGGACAAAACATCAGTCTTCCACTTTTTACTGCTGTCCCACATCACCTAAAACTCCAGGTTAAATTTCAAATGGGTAAAACCACCACGCTGATCAGCCAAAAACAAATTCAATCAAACAGCAAAAACAGAACAAACAAAAAAGTCATTTGTAGCTTCTAGACGATAAGTATCAAAGCTTTAAATTGTAGAAATGGTGAATACCTTTTCAGAGTGATTTGAGAATTTATTCTTTCAGCTGCTGTATATGTAATGAACTTCCTTTTGATTCCTCTAGAGAGCAAGGCAGCTTGATGTGTTGAAGGAACCAAGCTGAGTCACTCTGCATTAATCTCCATACAAGTTCACTGACAAAAAAAAATGTCTAGAAACGTTTCCAAGGTCTGCAAAGCTTATCACTGACTCCACACTGCAGTGTCACCCCATCACCTTTAATGGTTGAGGGGGAGGTTACTCTATATGGGTGTTTGTCTGTGTGTCAAGTCACTGACATGCAAGCTGACCGAAGTGACTGTGGACCAGATGGACCCTGATGTGGATGGCTTGATCAAGTGGAGCATTATCAGACCACCCACTCTGGCTGACATAAGCTGTGAAGGATAAGCGTATTAGGAAGCAGGGGGTCCACGGGGACTATGGAGACACTTCAGAGTAATAAACTCATCAGGAGAGAGACAGATACACCTGTTCACTACAGGGTGACTGAGACAGAGGTCGCAGAAGGGAAGGAGAGGTTGGAGCGGTCGGTATAGTGCACAGACAGAAAGAAAAAAGTAGCAGCTGAGAATAAGAGAGAAATAAAAAGGAAGGGACAGACATTCTTAGCTACAGAGGGTGATACTGTGAACATCCCTAGAGTCAAAATCGCCTTAGACAAGACAAATTGAGCTGGCCCAGTTGAGTCCAAGTCAAGCCAAACACCAAAGAGGAAATCTCAAATCCTGGCTACAAATCCCCAATGTGTTAAAATCAAAATGACAGCTTTACCCAGAAGTGGGGTTGAGTAAAATAGTGCAATTAAGATATTTCGGGGGTAATTCTGAGATCAGTCAGTAGATATCATGCACGATTAGTCGTCATTGTACCTGAACCGATTGGCCACCTCAAAATTTTGAGCCATTAAAGCAAAATGTGAGCCATGCAAATTATTTTGTTTGTTTGTTTTGTTTGTTAATGAACAGTTATAGTGGTAATGCAGCAGTTCAGCTTTGACAGACATGGGCAGCTACATATACTGGCAGGCGTGCGCAGTGAGAGAGAATAAAGGTGAACGAGTCCAGATATAGTGAAATGAAATGTGAAACAGAGGGAGAGAGAAGACAAATCCTCTCCCTCGTGCACATACAGTAAACCTTATGCAAGACAAATATAGACACTCTACTGGGTCACCTATATAAAATTGGTTGGTAATTTTCAACAATCCTACAACACTTGTTCTTTCTGAATTTCCAGAAATAATGCAGTGACCCACATGATTCTATCTCCGCTGTAGAAAATCACTTTGACCCATTTTGATGTAAAGTAGTCCATGTTCTTATTTCTCTCCTTTACAGTATGAATTAGACTAAGTGGATGAAACAGAGGAATAAGTCTGGACATATTCTTGAACAGTATAGCCATTATTCAGTGTCACTGGAAAAATACATCTCATTGCAAGCAAGAATCTCAGGAATCAATACTGTCCTAAATTAGTGTTATTAGGATCTTAGACTGAGATAAAAGGGTACGATGGTGCATTAAATATATAAAGTTGTGCTGACAAGTTCTTTAACACTGGCAGAATTATTTGTATAGCACATCATGAATTCTGCTTTATTGTTTCAGTACAGCGTATCAGCCAAGTAATACAAATTGAAACTTTTCTCAGCTGTGTTTCTGCTACCAATGAATCTGCGTATTCATTGGTACTAAAAACACGTGTCCATTATTATTTCCTAATGGGGGGATCACAAGGAGTTGAAGGACTAAAGTGTTCTCCACATGAACATTTTGCTCTTGTGGAGATACACCAAATATGAATAGTTATATCTCACCAACCTTAGGAGTACCATAAATAACTATTTGGTACTCCTGGAATATGTATACTTCTTGAACTCACTCAAAATCTTCACAGGACTGTTGGAAAAACAAAACAAACATCTTTAGCCCTTTTAAAAGTCCTATGGCATAACAGCAGAACATAAATTGTATATATTTTAATTATTAAATATGATAAATTTGCAAGCAAGAAAGCAAAGAGATCTTCTCAATTTGGACCTTGGAAGCGCTTTAATCATAGGCTATATTTAGTCTCACTTTCTTAAGACAATTTGATGCGTTATATGCCAGATGTACCATTAGAGCAAACATGTGAATCCCTATAATTTGAATATCACTATCTTTATTGTGATTGTGATTTATCTTTGCTGTGCATCCATTAAATTTGTGAAATAAACATGCAGGAATTAATGTTTATTAGAGTGAGCGGTTTTAAATTGTCAGCATTCCCGAAAAATAGAAGAAGAAGACAGTCCCACTAATAAGTGCTGATGAAAAGCTTTTTCCTGTGAATTCTTTCTCATGGGGCTTCTCTGTCACATCAGTAAGCCCTTTATGCTGTCTAATAAACACATAATTGTTGCTTTAATTAATTTTTAGTAATATTAATAAGCAAAACCACAGCTTTCCAAGGTGGGAAGCTGTAAGTGGTTGTATCAATAGCAGTGAAGGCTCCGTTTTATTGTTTCTTCAGCAGATTGTTTGTTTTTTTTACTTTGAAGTGAATAAAAGTCATTCCATAGGTGAATACATGGGTATGCTGGGAGTAACTAGTTACATGTGACATAAACAAAATAAGTATAACTGTAATATGTTAAAAATATGTTAATGTTAATACTTGCACATATGCTGATGTTAGAAACTTTGGCCATGTTAATATGAGCAGTAATGCCCGTGTTAGCAAATTTTAGCAGTCTTATCTTTAGCATTTTTGTATGGTGGCCTCTACAGGCATAGCATTTTAGCAAGAAAGAAGCTCTACAAGAGCATGCAAAAAACATGCAATGAGAATCATTTCTTCCACACATCATTTCTTTAACCAGAAGTTTTTTCTGTGTCAAGACAGGCCCCATTCATTGCCAGAGATTACCTCTTTTGTTTGAACTTGACTTTTCTCTAATAGGGCTTTTTTCTTCTGTGAAGGGCTCCTACATTACAAACAAAGAAACAAAAAAAATGGTTTTACCAATGAGGCAGACTCTGTTATGAGTATTGATCAGGAAATAATTCTTGACATGTGCAAACAGTGAACATTTGGTCGACAAACACATTAAAACAAACAGAAAAACAGGCACAAGAACAGAGTCATGGTGTGCTGAACCGCAGCAAAAGAGGATTTCGTTACCCACAGCCCATGCAATGATAAATTAGAAATCAACATTTAGAAAGACACAATTTTGTCTGTGAACTTGTTTGCATAAATCACTGCTTTTCTTCAGGTTTGATGATACTGCAGGTCAGGGAGCTGCTCTTTTGTGAAAACACCAGGGCTGGAGGAAAGGACAGCTTGCAAGCTAAAAAAGCATAAACGCTGTTTCCCGTGTCCTCACAATTGGAAAACCATGTTAAAGCCGTATTGTCCATCTTGCTGAATGGATCAGTGGTATCTGTCGAGGCCTTCCGGTTCTCCTTCTGACGTAGTTGTCGAATGTGGATTGAACAAAGCACAGCTTTGGTATCTCAAATAAACTTCTCATATACTATCAATGATGAGGTATAGATTGTAGATTAAGACTCGCTGTCTCACTGTGCCCCACCTGAAGCACTTGTGTCACAGGCAAGTCCTCCTTTTCAGTATGCCCAGAATTTAAAAATGATAACTTGTGCATTACCTGTTTCATCTGAAGCACACACACACACTTTACCTCTGGAAAATAAGGTATTAAGAAAGAACTCCTAGTAGGCAGATAAGAAACCAATAAGCAGCTTGTAAAAGACAAAAACAAATGAAGCTGAAAGCTGATTTTATTCTTTTTTTGCTGTTCAATTTGAAGATATGGTGTGCCATTAAACTGTAGAAAGCTACAGCTTCAACAGCCTCTTTTAGGCACTCAGGGATTAACTTGTAAAATATACAGTATTTGGGGTCAAATGCAGGTTGAACTAACTTTCAGTAAAGCGGATCTCATGCAAGCAACCTGTTGGAACGAGATTAATATTTATAGAGCAGCCAGACTGGGTGGGTGCTGTAGCTAATGTACAGTGCCGAAGGCTTATCTCTTTGAAAAACAAAAAAAAAAAGACACATTTCCTTAAAAACATCATCAGTCTGAAACTCTCAGTTTTCATGCTATCACATAAGTAAGGACAAAGCCTTACTGATACAGCGTTCACCCAATACAGCCACTCAATGGGCTGATAGCTACACAGGAAACCAGCTTTTCTCTCCTGCTGAACCACAGCAAAGTGATGTAAACCCCCCCCTCTCCCTTAAACGCAGCGAACAGATGAACAGCGTACAGAAGAAGAAGAGAGACACAGATTCAGACGGCAACATGGCAAGAATTTATGTGGGAGACAAACAACAGGCAAGTAAAAAGTAGCGGTGACAGAGGTGACAGTTTGCTGCAGGAAAAAAAAAATCTCCATGTGTAAAAGTTAGCTCAGATTTTTTTCTTCTTCTTCTGACAGAGGTGGCAGAGAAAAAGAACAAACTCGGGCTCCACATGTTCCTTTTTCGTGGTTTAAATTTCTTTGTAGTGGAGGAGTGTGAAACTTTTGATTGTTAGGGGGGAAGAAGAGGTGAAATCCGACTATAGGAAAGGGAGGGAAAGGGTATTAAAAAAATGGGTTAAACAGTGTGGCAGGAAGAGGCCTTCTTCCTCTTATTACCACCTGAAGAAAGGCTATTGCCATTAGATTGAAATTTAATTTACAAAATAGGGTTTTAATGCAGCTGTTCACCAGCAGCCCATTCCAAATACGGTTTCTGTCAGTGCATTTCCTGAGGGTCATTTAATTGGGCTAATGAAGAAAGCTGCTAATGGCTGGGTTTATCTCTGGCAGCACTGGCGACATTTCATCAGGGCAGGTGATTTTCCAGACATCGTTCAAGCTCAGTATGTAGCATTTCATAGCTGAAAAGAAAAATAAAGCGATCAATTTATTTAGGAAAATTATGAAAAAGCAGTGGTGAGGACAATGTTGTATTGACTAAAATGGCTAATTCAACTTCAATTCAAGAGCAGCCTGAATTGTTTTTAAATTATTTTGGAGAATGCTAATCATGCTGGGAAAATCGACTTGGAAAAAAAAAATTGCCGCCACCTTAACTCTTAATTCTGTGAACACCCACATGAGAAAGAGTTTAAAGAAAGGCGCCGTGAGTGAGCGAAAATATGCACAATGTTTGAACACGCACACACCGACACACGCGGTGCGCAGATAGAGACAGTGATGTGACATTTACCTTCATCAGTTATCAACATCTTGACATTAGTACATCAAACCTGCTGTTTAATAATGAGCTTTGGTCGCCATCTGACTGAACGTATCTGACACTTTTGTCATTCCCCCGTCAGTGAGAAAGGTCAGTGGGAAAGTCAAAGAGGTTGAGACCCATGTATATACATGATTATATTGAGCAAAGCTGACGTGCTGAAATAGCAACACCAAATGAAAGGTTTCGTTAAAAACCCTGGCACAACAGCAGCGATAGTCGAGTCAAAAGTACCACTAAAGGTTCTTGACCTGTAATCTGTCATTTGTACTGATACATACCAGTTACTAAAAGTGGGAAGGATAATGATAAGCAACAGTGTAACACAGTGGGTTGGTTAGAAAGTTTTTCTTCAGTTTTTCCTATATGCATGTATTGACCCAGCTGAAGAGGCAGTCTCTCAGAGTTAGCCTGCAGTTAAAAACTAATTGTTTTGGTAAAATTGTTGAATCTGAATATTGCCTGAGTTAATTGTCTAGGATGCTGCTGGGAAAATGCTTTAAAAAATGCACATCACAGATTCCTAAAGTCTAAAATGATTTATTTAAATTCCTTAGTTTGTCCAGCACACGTTTAAAAGCACGGTTAATCAAATTGCTACCACATAAGACAACAGAGGCAAAAATCCTAAACTTAAGAAGCCTGTATCTTAATTTCCCAAAGCAGAACTGTTGCGTCAGTCAGCAGAAAATTCTTGACTGAACAGTTTAGCTCTACTTCCACTGCTTAGGGGACATTTTTCTATTAGTTCTTCTCTTTAGAACATGGATGAGATTTCATTGTCACTTCAAATAGGCTGCCTGCTGCAGTCATTAATTCTAAATGCATCATAAATTCCTATCGTACAGTTGCCTAGATATTTAGCAGCTTTAATTACATAGGAAATGATTAACGCAATTTCTGTTGCGTCTCAGGTGGCACAACAAATAATGCCTCTAACTAGGCAGCGGTATTGTTTTTAGAACTTTAAATAGGAGTTCAAATACAGTCTCTAAAGCAGACCGTTAATTGGAAAGTGTAGTAAGTAGCGCCTAAAACATGCACTGCCCAAACAGTGGTGATCCCACTTAAGAGAGCTGAGGTGGTTGCGTACCAAAGAATTAAATTAGTGTTCTTATTTTACATTAGGATCAGTGTCTCTTAAATTCAGTCAAGTAACCAAAAAAAAAAAAAATCCTTCTCACTGACTTCAGATCTGTTGTCTGTTATTATTTCCATGCTCTGACAGTTCAAGCCGCTTCAGTCTGGTCCCAGTACGTACGTTGGCGAGCCTGTCCCCGACGCACCGTTTCCTTTATTGTAAACAACAATGAAGTGTGATTTTTAAAAAAACTCATCCGCCACCGGTGAACTGTAAGCCACCAATCATTTGTAGTCTGTAGCCACAGCGACTTTTGAATCCCTCCTTCTCTTCCCACCTCTTCAAATTCATTGGCTGCCAGAGGAGTAGCGACAATGTTTAATGCACCATGCGGTGTCCGGAGTTCAGTCAGTGAGAGGAAGCGCTCAGTGTGCTTAGGTCTGTACTGCGTGCGCAAAATAGTAAATAACGACTGTGTGCGTGTGCTGAAGAAAATCATACATTTCTCTGACAGGTATAGGGAGACTTGTGCCGGAATGCGGCGTTGTTGCTGACCACCTCCTCATCCGCTGTCTCTTTCTGTGTTTGTATGTGTGTGTGTGTGTGTGCGGACTTTGACGGGGACGACGGGCAAGGACAAAAATGCCACTACGGGAATCAGTAACTCTGTGCTGTCTCGAACGGTGGAAAAAAACACTGACTGCCTTTTAAATATCCACTTTGGATCTACCTTACCACACATCTTGATTTCTTCCCTTCTTCTTCTTCTTCGTAGAGTCTTTCTCCGAACAGTTTTCCTTCCTGAAGAACGGTGACTCACTGCAGGCAGAAGGCGAGCCGCTGCATCCTAATCAGACAGCGGAGAGGACTTCAGCTCATTGACATTACAGTCATACTTTTCTGGAGCACTTTTTTTTATTTCCACTGCGCTGCACTGTAGCCTGCGTGTGCATTGGAGGCTTTGTGGCTTCTTCTTTTTCCCCCTTCATAGAGAGGAGAAGGAGGATACGGGTGGCACCTACTGAAGTGGGGTAAGGAGATGAAACTCTCCCTAAACCCTCCTGGAACGGACTGTTTTTAAATTATTTTTTTTACAGTTTTATTCTTGGACTATTTACCCAGTTTCTTTTGGTAAGTTATGTATTTTACATTATTTGTGTCTCTTCTCTTATTTCCCACCATCTGTTACTCGTTTTCAAACCTTATCGCTCAACCATCCTTTATGCATGCGGATGCAACAGCTTCTTCTTCCAAGGAGCGATGGATCTCTCAGAGAGGGAGAGAGAAAGAGAGACAGAGAGCATCAGTGGAGAGAATTACACGGCTGTGCTCGATGTTGGCAGCTCATTTCTGAATTTTTATAAGGCTCATTTTAAATATCCGGATTATGCGGATTTGTTAATGCGTGTAAGAGGCTCATTTTATACACACTTATTCAAATAGCCGCCACAATAGGCCATGTTCAGTTGTACGCCTGCAGTGTTACCACATTATTAAAGTTGCCCTATTACAGTTTGAGTTCTCGTAATGTGTGAATGGGCCATTATCGCGTCCGGGTCAGGGTAGTCCATTATACATTAGAGAGAGATTTAAAAAAAAAAATGCACTTAGGTTGTGGTATTTATGGAGTAAATACGCTACACGGGAATCATTATTTGCCCATGTATTTGTGCTGCGCAGAGTGTCTTCCCAAGGTTAACTAATTGACAAGCTTCCTCCATAAATGTGGAGATGAATTACACATGAGCTTTGTTTCATTTTTGGCTCAGAGGTGGATCTGATTTCTTACTGGCAGAATGGCCAGTGCGGCTCAGTGTCTTCTCATTTGAGTGGCTAATTGATTCATGCCTATTATAACATCTATATTTTGTTTCTGTTTTCCTTCTTAGGTGGTATTTGAACTCTTACAATGACTATTCTGTTTGGAGACTGGATCCCGATTATTGCTCAGATGAGTCTGGATGCTCAGCTGAATATAAATTAGGTGTTCAGCACCACAGATTGCTCGCAGAGGAAGAGAGCGACAGAGCAAAAACAATCCACAAATGTCAAGGCCTCACATGATGAACAGAACTCTTTATTTGGTCCCAAATAACAGAAATATCAGATTTGAGCAAAATATCAACAGTTAAATGCAGGAGTAATGTCAACTAAGATCATAGCAGCTTTTTACTGAGTGGAGATGTATCTTTCTATTTTCTTTTTCCTGCTCTTGTGGGCACAAGCCCTGACATTGAAAAACTTGAATTACTCTGTCCCAGAGGAGCAGGGTCCTGGTACAGTGCATTGGGAACATTGCCAAAGATGCCAGACTTGGAATTGAACAGATTGGGCAGGGAGGACAGGGTAAGAAAGCCAACTTCAGAGTGCTGGAGAACTCAGCCCCGCATCTCATCGATGTGGACCCACAAAGCGGACTGCTGTATACGAAACAGCGCATCGACAGGGAAACATTGTGCAAGAGAAACCCCAAGTGCCAGCTCTCAATGGAAGTGTTTGCCAACGACAAGGAGATATGCATGATCAAGATAGATATTCAGGACATTAATGACAACTCACCTATGTTCCCTTCAGATCAGATTGATATTGACATTTCTGAAAATGCAGTTCCAGGGACACGCTTTCCCCTGACCAGCGCACATGATCCAGATGCAGGGGAAAATGGCCTGAAAACCTATCAAATAACACGCGATGACTACAATCTCTTTTCCTTGGAAGTAAAATCTCGTGGGGATGGGACTAAGTTCCCAGAATTAGTTATCCAACGACCGCTGGACCGAGAAGAAAGAAGCCATCACACCCTTATTTTGTCAGCCACTGATGGGGGTGAATATCCTAGGTCAGGTACCATGCAGATAAATGTTAAAGTTATTGATTCCAATGATAACAGCCCTGTGTTTGATCAGCCCTCGTATGTTGTGGAAATTCCTGAAAATTCACCTCCCGGTAAAGTCTTGATTGATTTAAATGCCACGGATCCTGATGAAGGGAACAATGGACAAGTAGTCTATTCTTTTAGTGGCTATGCCCCAGAGAGAATCAGAGAGCTTTTCTCCATAGATTCAAGAACGGGAGTCATAAAGATTCAGGGTGAAATTGACTATGAAGAAAGCCCAGTTATTGAGATTGACGTCCAGGCAAAAGATCTAGGTCCCAATCCAATCCCAGGCCATTGTAAAGTGACCGTTAAAGTGCTTGACAGGAATGATAACTGGCCATCTATAGGCTTTGTGTCTGTGAGACAGGGGGCCATCAGTGAGGCAGCTCCTCCAGGCACTGTCATTGCTCTGGTCCGTGTCACAGACAAGGACTCGGGCAGGAATGGGCAGCTTCAGTGCAGAGTACTAGGTAATGTCCCTTTTAAACTTGAAGAGAACTATGACAACTTTTACACAGTGGTGACAGACAGGCCCTTGGATAGGGAGATGCAGGATGAATACAATGTCACCATTGTGGCCAAAGACAATGGCATACCTCCTCTAAACTCCACAAAATCCTTCACTGTAAAGATTCTGGATGAGAATGACAATGTCCCTCGCTTTACCAAGTCAGTCTACCTTCTTCAGATCCCTGAGAACAACATACCAGGGGAGTACCTGGGGTCAGTTCTGGCACATGACCCAGACCTTGGGCAAAATGGCACAGTGTACTACAGCATAATTAACTCCAATGTGAGTGGGGGTGATGTCAACACCTATGTTAATGTGAATGCTGCTAATGGAGCCATCTATGCTGTCAGGTCTTTTAACTATGAACAAATAAAGTATTTTGACTTTAAGGTTCTGGCTAAAGATGCAGGATCCCCACACTTGGAGAGCAATGCTACAGTGCGTATCAGTGTTCTGGACGTCAATGACAACATCCCTGTCATAGTTTTGCCGCTTCTTCAGAATGATACAGCTGAAATCCACGTGCCACGTAATGTTGGCGTTGGCTACATTGTCACCACAGTGAGGGCAGTGGACAATGACTATGGTGAGAGTGGGCGGCTCACCTATGAGATATCAGATGGCAATGAGGAGCACCTCTTTGAGATCGATCCGGTGACTGGCGAGGTGCGAACAGCGCACCCGTTCTGGGACGATGTGAGCCCCATTGTGGAGCTGATAATTCGAGTATCAGACCACGGCAAGCCAACTCTAACTGCTGCCGCCAGACTCATCATCAAGGCTTCCAACGGACGACCTCCTGATGGACTGCCACATATGAAGGACAATCAGAACTGGGACATGTCTTTGCCTCTTATTGTAACTCTAAGCATCATATCTATCATGCTTTTGGCTGCCATGGTGACCATAGCTATCAAGTGCAAGCGGGAAAACAAGGAGATTCGCACTTACAATTGTCGCATTGCAGAGTACTCGCACCCTCAGCTGGGGAAAGGCAAGAAGAAGAAGATTAACAAGAACGACATCATGCTGGTGCAGAGCGAGGTGGAGGAGCGGGATGCCATGAATGTGATGAATGTGGTAAGCAGTCCTTCCTTGGCCACCTCTCCCATGTACTTTGACTACCAGACACGCCTGCCACTCAGCTCACCAAGGTCAGAGGTCATGTACCTCAAACCCACTGCCAATAACCTCAGCGTGCCCCAAGGCCACGTGGGATGCCACACCAGCTTCACAGGCCCAGTCACCAGCACCACAGACACACCTACTAACCGCATGTCCATCATACAGGTAAGAGAAATTGCACTCCTTCACCGTTGTGCCACCGTTTTTTTGTCACAGCCCTCAGAAAGGTCCCACTTCCTGTATCAATATTTTCCCCCTTGTTTTATAAAATGAAAGAAAAAAGAAGACAAGGACAGGCAGAGAGGCCCAGGAGCACTGAGACAAAGACAGGAAAGGGAGGGGTGAGCATTAGAGGGATTAAACAGTCATTCTGGTGCTCTCATAGAACAGAACCAGTGACATCAACACAAATCGGTTGTGCTTGAAATATGTCACGGCAGGCTTTTGAAATCAGTTTTCAGTCACTGTCATCTTATTTCTGTGGATTCCAGCTTAGCCTGTGACTGTGTCATAAGCAGTTATGTATCATATTTTTGACCATTGTCATCATTCCACAGACGTTTTCTTGCCTTAATCCCAAAATTACATCTCAATTAGTTTTGTTTAAATTGTTTTACCTGTAGTTTTTCTTGCGCACATATAAGCTGTAATAGCAACAGATGTCTTACAGTAAGAGTGAAGCTACTCCAAGCAGTGACTGAGGTTTTTTTTTTTTTTTTGTTTGGTGTGATATGAAATTCTAAAGCTATATGTGGTTTATTCTAGTGGTTTTTAATTCCTAGAGATTAGGAGATTGTACTTATTTTCACAGCTACTTTGTGAGTCTTTATGCGGAGTACTTGGGTGTATAAGCCTCTAATGTGATAACTTCTCTATGTCTTTGGCCTTAAGCCCATTAAAAGTCTGTCGTGTCAGACAAGGATTACAGCCTGCTTAAGACAGTGGTATGTAATGCTGGGGATAAAGGGCAGTCGTAGCACAGTTAACCTTTATTCCAATATTTACCTGTTACTCTGGCCAAAGCAGTCACCCACCTGAGTCTGGTTATGTAGGCGGGTTCTTCCAGTTAAAAGATCCTGGAAGAAACCTTCTTCCTCACTCCCACCAATTGCTTGTTGGTTTTCAGTTGATAATGCTATGCTGGGAGGTCATGACCCTACTATGAAAAGTGCCTGGAAATGACATATGCTATAATTTGGCACAGAATTAACAGATGCAAATCTTATGTTCCCGATATAATAGAAATAATAACAACTTTGCAATGATTTTTTAAAAATATCATAGTCTTATACTGCTCGACACTCCTAGGGAGTCACATTCTTACCAGTTGCGCTCGGTTAATTTCTAGCTTAAGCGCTTTGCTGTTTTTTTTTGCATCCCCACTGTTTTCAGTGGACAAGGACTTGATCATGACTGTCATCAGATGTGACATATTCCCACCAGGGAGGAAGACCACTGTCTGTTGTTCTCACTCTCAGCCTCAGCCCTGCTTCTATTATGAACCAGCTGCATAGGGCAAGGGTCAGCAAAAAAGATCGTTAAGGCTTCCCCAATCAGAGGGAGAGAATAATTGCTGGTCCTTTCTGCAGGCTGTTTCTCTGCTAATGTAGTGATGATGAATTGGACAACACGAGGCTGTCTCACAGACACACACACACATAGACACGCACAGTTTGAGAGCTTCCTTTTCGCTCTTTATTCAGACTGTCAAAGGGGAAACTAGCAGGAAAGGCAACAGCACATTCCTTGGTGTCTTGTTTACAGACGGTCCCCTTCGACGCATCAGGCGTGCAGGGTGCTCTATTGTATTATTCAACAGAAACCTGTGTAGAGGGAGATGGCCTGAGGCATTAAGTTTCTTCAGAGGCTTTACAGAAGCGGATCTCATTCCTCCCTCCTCTCTACTCTATCCTCATTTCTCCGTTCGTGTGGACGGTAAGTAACCTGAGTCGGGAGCGTGGCTATGGGAAAAATGTCAGGAAACAAAGACAGAATTCCCTTTCTATCGATCCTAAGGCCTTTCAGCCCATCTGTCACTACAGTTGTCACAAAGAAGAAGTTAAATGGGAAAAATAAATAAAGAGATGGATAAATTGGAAGAGCATATCATATGGTCACTCAGTTTCACAAGGGCACCTTAGTGCCGCTATCTTCATCGGCACCTAGTAGAACGACTGCAGCTGCCTGCAACTTCCAGTCTTTTCTTCGTACTGCTGTTGGCCTCTAATGATGTTTTATAGCACTGTGCTGGCAGATAGGCTAGGGTTGGTTTCTAGCTGGGAGAAGAGAGCTCTGCTGGCCTTATCATTGTCACCACTGTGCCAGTTTCATTTGTAAAGAGAATTCCTGGGATAAGGAGATGGATGATACATAATGATGCCTAATTTTGCTTAAGGCGTTGAAGGGAATTACTTAGTGTGGAATCAAGGTTAAGACCAGACTGCAGCAAAATTTCTCAGTGCTCAGGAAATAGGAATTGCTTTTCATTATTTCACAGAGCTAACCCAGGTCTATTCTGTCATGAATATGCTTTAGGCAGCAGTATGTGACTAGTTTGTAAGTTCCTCCTTTCCTGTCTTTTGCCTTTTTGGACAGCTGACATCATCATTGTAACCAAACATTTAAAGACTACTGTGTCATTGCTTTCCAGTGGCCCATATTTTATCATATTGATTTGTTTTGATAAGTTGTGAGTGTTCCTAATTGGATTCAGCACAAAACTAATTAAACAGAATCCTGTCTCGGTGGGAGACCGTCTGTGTTAATAAGGTGCAAGTAATACAAAGGCAAAAAAGGGGTGTGAAAAGGCTGTAAAAGCTGCCTTTAGGTGGCGGCATTCTGCCTTGTGTGGGGTGACAGCGAGGAACGGGGATCTAGTCTCTGCTGACTTGACATTGTCACTTGTCATTCGCAAAGAAGACTCCCTACTGCTCTAATGAGAAACACCAGACATTCATACACGTGAAATATAGCATGATGTTTTTTTCTGGATTTACCTGTCGAGCAGCTGCGACTTCTTTGAGTGACAATAAATGAATATATGGAATGTGGGGAATGGGTTCATACAAAATTTTTTTTATCCAAATCCTGTTCAGTGAATTAAATATTCCTGAAAAAAAAAAGCAAAAAAAAAAAAAAAAAGCAAAAAAGTTAAGTGCGGTGACTGTGATGATTTAAAAAGCATATATACTAACAAGAAAGAAAAATCTCTGTTTTGATCTGTTTAGGTTCAGTACATACCTGCCAGCAATGTAGCCAGAGCGGATGTTGAAAATTGATGCTTCGAGGAATGGTCTTACTCTGCATAATTCAGGGAGATTTTGTTTGTGTGCGTGTGTGTGTGTGTGTGTGTCTGTGTTTGTGGGTTTAATGTCATTGTGTATTCCAGGCATGTGATTTAAGCCTTTAGCTGGCAGGCTCCGTGACAGAGCCTCTACTCTTTTTATGAGCGTGACAATCTTGTATTTGTCCGAACGTTGGAACACCCTTCCTCCAAGAAACACACGCACACGGTCGTGCACTCAAACACACAGATGCACATGTATGGACTGTTTTTGAGGATTCCACCGAAAAGTCTTATCAAAGCCTCCGCTGTGTATTGTATTGAAATTGCTCCCACACCTCAGTGGCCACTGAGGCAATGAATAGAAAAGCACTCTTTATTTCATTTCTCTCCCTTCATCTTTAGATAACTACTTTCCTCTGGAGCTTAATATGGAACAAGTTTGGTAAACTTGCATATAGTGAAACTAGGATTGACAGCATAGCAGCAGACAGTCATTTTAGGAATGGGAGACACTTAAAAAAACTATTTGGGATTTGTTGAGTTTATAAGTTACTAGGCCAGAATAGTTTTATTTGAACTTGCCAGTCCTTAAAAAATATCAGCTTTCCTCAGGGTATATCTTCATATTTCCTCAAATAAACCTGCTGTTACTGTACATAAACTACAGACTGAAAATCTGAATTATTAATAGGCAGGTTTTATTTTTTCTTCATCTCCCCAAAACTCATGCGATAGATACCAGTGTGTTGCCCCAGGGAACAGCTGTAAATTAGGACAGCTCTCTTAGCTGCTTTTGTTTATTATTTGCCATTATTGGCATTTTATCTGTGGTGTTTGCAAAGGTGCGTGTCTCAATAGAGATGCCTCACAATGTCTTGAAGTTGTAGCAGCTTGTGTAAAGCAAGCACAGAACAGCAGCTAGGTTTGTGTCCTCTTTCATTAATAAATCATTTAACAAATCAGAGGAAAGTGGAAGATGTCAAGATAAATACTGGAGGTCTCCGGCTACATATTTGTTAAAAATGGCAGAAGAGGAGGGCAGAATGTGAGCTAAGTGGGAAAGAGAAGCCACCAACTTTCTGGTATAAGCAAAATCTGAGCATTCGTTTACTTTTCCTGTCTTTTATGGTGTGAGGAAGCACAAAAGAACACAGTGCCTCATAAATAGCCTATTGTTTTCCCCTCTCCTGTGTGGCTGTGACACTTTTAGGTTTGAGACAAGATATCTGAGAAAATCTGGACCGCTAATAATGCACACAACCAACGCTTTTATCTTCCTACTCACGTCTAATGTTTTCTTTAGCCAACATTAAACAGACTCTGGCTTAAAAATTCCATTCACAGAATTACTCGTTCATTGCATATGTAGATGCTATGAGTATCCAGTGAATTTGCTTGAGATTTCAATGCAGCTGTGGAAGTGAATGATTTATTTATTCCAAGTTTTCAAAAACCCAAGTAACCCTGCTGAATTATTGAAATGTGGGCCCCTGACTATATGCTCTCCACTACACACACTTTCTCTCTGTAACTTAAACTCAAGTAAAGTCAAGATGTGGAGTGAAACTGATATATAGAAGACAAAAAAACTGTAGTGTCTGTAAAGAGCGCTCCATATTGGTTTTATTTAGACATCGTTTTAGCCAACTGCTGTGCCTGTGTGCTGCGTAATTTCATTATTTTAACAGACCTAGTGAGGTGGCAGTGCAAGGCAACAAAAGAATTATTATTATTATTATTTTTTTGAGTGTCTAGAGAAAGAGACAGGATATGAAAACGCAAGTTGAGCTCTGTGATAGCCAAATTGGCCGGACACATTAAACCAATTTACTTGGTTCAGTAGGAAGCAGCCTACTGGAGATGACATGGGCATGATAATAAGACTGTGGCTTGTCAGTAGACATCCACTCCTTAGTTACTGTGCGTTTGTGTGTGCCTCTGTGTGTTTAATAGAGGTGGAGTGGATGATCAGGACTCTTCTGCTTAATTCCCTGACACCAGAGCTTCATCGTATCATGTCATTCCATTGAGCAGCAAGTGTCGTTGATTAGCTTGGTTTACTTTTCATATGCAGGCTGGCAAGTCCATTGCCACTTATTAATTACTTTGCTGTTGTGTAATTACAAGGCTGCTGGGACCGTGGCTGGTGCAGCTTATGTTGGCAGCCATTGTGTCTTATTTTCCTGACCACGTTGATACTGCCAGGTGCACGCCTACACCATGGATGCTGTCACTTCACAATCCTTCTACTGTAAAGTGTTTCCTTTTAAATAGAATATCCTTCAATGCATCATATTTCATAAAAGGAATAAAAGAAGATCGTGATAAATAAACATTTGTGCATGTCCCTAGTTACCTTGTTGCTGCTGGCATTGTGCTCAGACAAGTCATGCACAAGGAGCCAACCAAGCATTAACAGAGATCCCAAACAGAAAACAAAAGCACAACCTTCACAGTGGAGGAATCTAGCATTCAGCTACCCTGTATCTACCTGTGTGTGTGTGTGTGTGTGTGTGTGTGTGCGCGCGCACACACACATACCCTTGCACTACCACCGCCTGTGCTCTGAAGCGCCAGTCTTGCTGGTCGCTTCAGATTGGAATGAGCTTCCCTGTAGTGGCCGCCTGCCCCCTGAAGGCTCTTAGATCCCTCCTGGGGTCTTTAGACTTAACGTTTTAGGCAGCGGGGTGCCTTAGCTGCAGCAATAGATGGATATAGATAAAAGTGACCACACAGTAATGTGCTGTAAAATACACAACACACCGAAAGCTGCATAGGTGTACATGGCGTGGCAATGTATTCTTTGAGCTGCCAGCAGCTGGGTCTCCTTGCTGTAAATCAAACACTTTCAAAGTCAAACAAAGTGGAACTCGCTCCGCTGTGTCTTGGCACTGGTCCAACCTGAGAGAGCTTTTATTTCTGCCACATCTTCCTTCACTGTGCCCCCTAGGCATGTGCTGTAGAAACAACACGCAGCCGAGAGAATGAGTTATGTGAATCTGTTCTCACCTTCTATCTCATTAGTATTAGAGGAGTGATTTATCCCGCTCGCCCTGAGTCTCTCTCTTTGTCCTTACCTTTTACAGTTCTGCACTTCCACGGCTACATCAGTAATGAGATTAATTGATTGGAGGGATATACAATGAGCGCCATTTTGTTTCCTCCAAATTCACCTAACTACATGTCAAAAACAATCTGTTTTCAAACAATTTCTTCTCCTTTATTCAATCACTGGAGTACATTACACTCTCCCAATCAGGAAATTACAATTTGCTGTGACATGAGGAGCTTTTTTGTGACTCTGCCAGTGTATGTTTGCACGTGCTATGAATGTGTCTGAGAACATCTGACACTCTAATAGGAGAGATCCAGAGATCCCACTGTCTCTTCTGTTCCAGCTTATCTGTAGCACAGTTTGAAATCTGATTCCCATGTCTAAAGCCCTGTGTGCATCTGAAGGGAATTGACAGCCACTGTGTTTTGCAGTGGCTGTTATGTGTTTGTGGCAACAGAGGCGAATGAGTTGGCACTCTCAGATGTTATTGTCTAAACAAAAGGCCCTTTAAGTGGTGGGCACACAAGATTTGTTGTCAAACGTTGCCTCTGTCTGCTCTTTGGGGTAGCAGCGGTGATGCCGGGTGCTAATGGTGTATTGAAAATGGGATATTTGGCCGGTCTCATCTTTTTCTATTGTACTACACAGATGTACTCAATTGGCCCCTCTCTGGGTTTATGTCTTAGAGAGAAATCTTTTTGGGGCCTTTAGCATACAGAT
Organism: Pterophyllum scalare; assembly: GCA_024447675.2. Taxonomy (NCBI): domain Eukaryota; kingdom Metazoa; phylum Chordata; class Actinopteri; order Cichliformes; family Cichlidae; genus Pterophyllum; species Pterophyllum scalare. Next base: position 50,036 of record JAMQGT020013441.1, read on the forward strand.
CAATTGCTGGTTTGCTCCATTTCTTATTGATTTTTGCTTTGTTTGGTACTGAAATACTGTTTTTCATTATCTATTGCTCTGAGCATTGTTTAGTAAAAGACAAACTTGTGCTTGGGCTCTCTTGCTTGGCTTTCCTGTGCTTATTCTCTGATTCTCCTTTTTGGATTCCCTTTCTTTCTGCTCTTGTCATCCCAGATAAGCGTTGCAGTTGCTCATGTTACTGATGACCCAAGCCAAATTCATAATGATGAGATTATCTTGTCAACAGTACAGGGTGTATATGTCTGGCGTATTGATCTGCGCACAGTTCTAATAAATGAAGTACGACGATGGAAGCGTTGGCTCAGTGATAACTCTGAACAGATCTTGCTTTTTATACACTCTCAACACTGCTGAGATGATGAATGAAACTGTGCCTCCTTTTCTCCTTTTCCGCTCCTCTCCCTGGATTGATGGGGTAAAACATCCCTTTTTACTCACACCGTCTAAAAATGCGTACTCTTTGAGGTCACGTTGACACGCTGAGTCGATGTACTCCCAGGTGGAGAGACATGGGTGCAGCCGTGGGAGAAACCAATCAGATAGCCTGCAAGGGAGGGAGAGTGGGGAGGAAACAAATTACCAGCACTGGTGCTAGGGCCCGTGTATGTGTGTATGTGTGTGTTTCTCGCTGTGTGTGTCTTTAAATGACTGAGGTTTGAAGGGGAGTTCATCTATGCATTTGAAGAGAAGGTCAGCAGGGTTTAGAGCATGAGATTATGTGCGATTGTTTCTTCTGTGGGCCAGCTGATTAATACTAAAGCTGCTCTGACAGATTCTTAATGCACCATAGACACACTTAAAAGAGACTGAGAGAAACTAGCGTCCAGAGCGTTGACAATGGAGCATTATCCTAAAGCCTTTTCTGTCAGTCTTTTCTCAGGTGCATGGACAGTATCCTTTCTGTCTTCCACTACTTCTGCTTCTTCCTACCCCCCCCCCCACACACACACACTGACCCGATACATGTACAGTAGATAGGTCACCTTGAAGATGAAACATAGTCCATCTGCAACAGAGAGTGGGAACCCAGGTGTGTATGTGCACTTGTGCGTGTATCAATATTAGTCATATGCACGCGTTCTGTGCCTCGATGTGTGTATTTATGAATCTGCGTCTGGCCTTGGTTTGGAGCTTTGGGGAAATATCTAAAATTCTTTCATCCACAGAATGGCTCTTCCTCCATCAATTCAAACGGAATAATTTGCTCTTTAATGATTTTGCTCACAACCGCTCAGCTTCTGTCTTGTTAACCCACAAACAAGACCACAATTTGTGATGGCTTGTTTTAACACGGAATTACAAAAAAGCTTTTTTTTTTGTTTTGTTTTGTTTTTTGTTTTGTTTTTTTGAATAAAAATAGAATACATGGAGAAGTACTGGATGAGAAGGTTTAATATTTGTTGGAAAATTTGAACCTAAGTTAAATCCTAGCTTACTATAAATGACTCAAGCTGAAGGATACAGGCTTGGTTAGTTTATTTTATGAATGTATAAAATAAAAGTTCTGTAGGTATTTCTTGTGTAAATCCCTATTATTTAATTATATTGAAGATATAAAAGAAGAATGGATTTTACATTACCATTGCTGCTGGGTGATATGCCTAAAAGACCCAAAAAAGACAGCCTAGTCATATGGCGATTTAGTAGGAGAGGAAAGCTATTATGTGATCAGTTTAAATACATGGAGTCGGTAATTTACATAGCCAATATCAAGCGTATGCAGCATTAGAATTGTGGTCATTTTTTATATATATATATATTCTATAATATATATCATAAAGGGGTGGAAATGACCAGCAACAATACTCTGTGGTGTTTAAACAATGCTCAGTTGGTACTAAGGGGTCCAAAGTGTGGCAAAACAATATCCGCCACACATTACACAACCAACGCCAGTCTGAACCTTTGATACATGCAGGATCGATCCGTGCTTCCAAGGTGTTTACCATATCAAATGTTGCATCAGAAATTGAGACTCATCAGATAAGGCAGCATTTTTCTAATCTACAATTATCTAATTTTGGTGTAGCCTCAGTTTCCTGTTCTTTGTTGATAGTAGTGGCACCTAGTGTGGTCTTCTGCTGTTGAAGCCCATCTGTTTCAAGGTTCAATATGCTGTTTATTCAGAGATGGTCTTCTGCATACCTTGGTTATAACAAGTGGTTATTTGAGTTACTTTTGCCTTTCTATCAGCTCCAAGCGGTCTGGTCATTTTCCTCTGACCTCTGACATCAAGAGGGCATTTTCACCCAGAGAACTGTTGCTTACTGGATATTTTCTCTTTTTCGGACCATTCTCTGTAAACCCTGGAGATGGTTGTGCAGGAAAATCCCAGTAGGTCAGCAGTTTCTGAAATGCTCAGACCACCTACATCCAGAGTCACTTAAATCACCTTTCTTCCCTATTCAGGTGCTCAGTTTGAACGTCAGCAGGTCCTTTTGACCATGACTCTATGCCTAAGTGCAGAGTTGCTGCCATGTGATAGTCTGATTTGATAGCTGACCAGTCTTGTTGTCACCATAAAGTTCATAGTTAGTGTGTAGAGATTCTTCTGAACCAAAGCAAACAAGCATATTTGTCAAACTGTCAGACCTTTTAATTAAAATTGGAAACTGCTTAGTGCTCAAATACTATATTGATGCTCTTTCTTATACTTGCATGTGAACATTTGTTACCTCTGCTTTGGATTTTTGGGCTGAGTTGGCTTTGGAATAATGCGTTAAGGAAGGTCAAAGCTGACTCATGACTTCAGTTAACTGTAGAGCTATTGTAACTATTGATGAGCAAGTACTGAATGATTGGTAGCTTATTCATCAAGATCATATACTACACACCCTTTTTTTAATGCTTCCATCCTAGCTCCAAAAGTGTATAAATAATTCAGTTTTAGCTAAAGTCTTCAATCTCCCATTCTTCATTCACTTTTCTTTTACCCAAATTTCACATATTTTCCTTTATCAATAATCATAAGAATGGTCCCAGCTATAAGCTTCCCAGACCAGCTGGTTAGTCTACACATGTCTCAAGTATTAAGGGAAAACAGCACTTCTATTTTAGAAATCTGGCAAACTGCTGTGTTAAGAGTTTTTGTGTGTTGGAATAAATATGTATGCCAAAAGCCACATTTATCATTTACTCCTGAGGCTAAACTGCCACAGATGTGGATTGTGTTGATAGGAGAACAAACATACCGTGTTGTGTTGCCCCTCCTCTTCAGAGCAGAAAAGTTTTCTGTGAGCTGACTGCAGAGATGGCTGCTGAGACTGAATTGCCTGCTGAGTTGTTGCCATTGTTGTTGTATTTATAAATTTCAATGCTGGTAGGAAGTACAGACATACAGTAATATTAAAGTTGATTTTTGAGTAAGATTAGAATGAGATGTACTTTTTTGGAAAATAAAGATGGGGTTACAGCGTGCTCCAGTCAACCTCTTCTTGTTTAGTTTTTTTCAAGGAGGCTGGTGTGATTTAGGGCAATTTTATTTAACTTCCAGGTCCTATATAACTATTTTTGCCATGGTATTTGACTGCCAACTACTGAACAGACTGCCTCATTATGCTGCCCTGCACATAACTGCCACTGCACTTCATTATACCGGCTCAGGAATAATATATGAATACGCTCATTTCATTCACCATTTCATCCATATACATCCACCGGCCACTTTATTAAGTAAACTTGTCCAACTGCTCGTTAATGCAAATATCTAATCAGCCAATTACGTGACAGCAACTGAGCATCAGAATGGGGAGGAAAGGTGAATTAAGTGACTTTGAGCGTGGCGTACTTATTGGTGCTGGACGGGCTGGTCTGAGCATTTCAGAAACTGCTAATCTGCTGGGATTTTCCTGCACAATTATCTCTAGGGATTACTGAGAATGGTCTGAAAAATAGAAAATATCCATTGAGTGGGAGTTCTCCAGGCAAAAGTGCCTTGTTGATGCCAGAGGTCAGAGAATAATGGCCAGACTGCTTGGAGCTGATAGGAAGGCAAAAGTAACTCAAATAACTACTTGTTACAACCAAGGTGTGTGCAGAAGAGCATCTCTGAATACACAACACATCAAACCTTGAAGCAGATGGGCTTCAACAGCAGCAGAAGACCATAATAGGTGCCACTCCTCTCAGCGAATAAATGGAAATTGAGGCTACAGTTTGTTTGTACAGGCTCACCAAAATTGGACAATGTTGTCTGGTCCGAAGAATCTCGAGTTCTGCTGTGATATTCTATTGGTAGGGTTAGAATTTGATGTAAACAATTTGAATGCGTCCATCCTGCCTTGTATCAGTAGTTCAGACTGCTAGTGGCGTAATTGCACAGGGGGATTTTTTTTTTTGGCACACTTTGGTTTTTTAAGTATCCAATGAGCATTTTTATGACCACAGTGTACCCATCTTCTGAGCAGGATAATGCGCCATATCACAAGGCTCAAATCATCTCAAACTGGTTTCTTGAATATGACAACAGGAGATTTTCATCATGGATAGGCAGCTGACAATCTGCAGCAACTGTGTGATTCTATCATGGACCAAAAGAAGAATTAAGGCAGATCTGTAGGTGAAAGGGGGTTGAACCGCATACTAGCAAGGTATACCTAATAAAGTGACTGGTGAGTGGATATAATAATAATGAAGTTAAATAAAAAATTTGTGGTAATTTGGCTTTTTTTTGGAAGACTGTCACTAAAGGCCCAGTTACTGGTTAATCAGTTTATTCCTTCTCTGGAACCAAATATTCATTTTTCCACCATGGGACATACTGACTTAGATTAATTTTCTGGAAACTTAGACACAGTGTGCCAGCACCACCGTTGAGGTCAGAAACCAATAATTTTAAATGGCTTATGCTACACCACATCAGTTTGTGGCTGTGTTGAGCAAAGCACACACACAGCAAGGGCTCTCGTGAACTTGTGCAGTCACAGTGGTCAAAGCTCAAATTGGTTGAACTTTGATCTCGCTGCACTGTGTCCAATACCACAGGGCCATTAGAAAGAAAAAAAGCAAAACGGAGCAAAAGCTGATATAAAATCCTTCAGTTACAAGTTTGTGTTTGTACAGTATTAAAACATTGGGAGGAAAATCTTGTTTTTCAAGTTTCACTCCATGTGGGCAGACACAATCTGGTGACTAGTAATAGCCTGGATTTGTTCTATTGTTTCTATTGTTTGTTGTAGTCTACCTTCATCAGTCTGAGTTTCTTAATTGAGGTAAAGATGTGCTGTTTTCTCATGGGATCATTTTATTGGTTGTGTTACTTAGTTGCCCTAGGACTTCATGAAGTTTAGCCTTAAACCAAGTTTTCCCCTTTAAAATGAATCTTACTATGATGATTGTGGCGTATCTGCATGTCTGTTCCCTAACTCCTCTTACAAGTGTTAATCATTCTGGATGAAACTTACTCTATAAACTATCTAGGATTATCAATATCAATTTAGCTTTTGAGAATTTTATATATATATACATATATATATATATATATATTTTTTATATATATATATATATATATATATATATATATATATATAGTGTAGTAGTTGATTTAAAAAGAAAAACTGATATTACGTGTATGTTACGTGTATGTGTATGCTGTTGTTTGTAAATGCACTTTGCTAAACAGTTTTTAGTGCAGTGGCACTTTGGGGGCAGCCGGAATGTGTTCATCAAACAGTGATGCTAATAGTGCCTGCAGTTGATTATTGTAGCTTGTAAAACGAACAAGAATAACAAGCTAACAGATGCAGCAGGCTCCTCGCTGATCTCTTTGAGAGGCTCGGGCCTAAATATATGTATTTATTATTATTTTGTTTGGTTGTTTGTTTGTTTATGAACAACCATTTTGTCGATCTCACTATATATAGTGACATAATGAAGATAAAAAGAAAAACATGATAAATTTGCATACATGTATTCAGCAAGTGCTGCAGGCCTGGCAAAAACTGCCCAAATGGTGGGTTTTTGCTTGTTCATGTAAGTTACGTTATGTTAATCTGTTTTGTCCAAAAGATAGTATGTACTCATAATGCTGACTGTTTTAACAGATTTATGTCCCTACCACATGAATAATATAACGCACAAACATGCTCAGATGAACACATATACAGGACACCCTGACACATGTAGACACCAAGTCCCTGGTCTGGTAGAAGAGGATTATGGCAGACTTCTCACTCAATTCCAAAACCCCACGGTCAATCATATGAATTCACTCAATTTGAATTTAGTTTGCAGCTTGTTAGGATGTGAATTGTGCCAATGCCACCCTTATGAAACTGGAATTAATTTTACTGCTTGAATATCCCACTCACATGGCGTTTCAGCAACCCCACATTTAGTTTGCCTAGAGACAAATGTACAGCAGCTGGTGAACAGGCAGTGTAAATTTACAATAGTGCATTCTTAGGGTTTCTTATTTTTGTTTCTTGCATTAAAAAAACTCTATGAGGATTGTTTTTTTGTGTATATTATCGGTAAACAATTAATATGAAGACTTAACTTTAAAAATCCAATGAATTACTACAATTAATACTACATTAATATATATGTTTTTTTATACACATTTTTAGGCTGGAGATAGGGCAAAACTGTTACTGTCAGACCTCTGATTGGCAGCATCCACTGTACATAATACTGTTAGCATGTTACGACCACCACAACTACTCCAAGTGGTATATAGTACTACTAGTATTACAGTACTGGCACCTAAGGTATACATTTGTAGACAGTAAATGTGTAGAAAGAGTATTTTTATTGTACATTGTAATCAATATTCATTAATAATCATTTGCTTTTCACTCATTAACAGCATGATTAAATAAATCTGTTCTTCTTTGAGTGGAACAATTCTTTTTATTGTCATAAAGGTATGTTTGTTTGTTTTTTGACTAAAATATTTATCTTGTGATTTGATTTCATACCGCAGGTGTATTATAAAGTGGGTCACATTCAGATTGGTTTTATTTACTTTCATTTAGGAAAATGACTTGAAAAAGATGTTGACAGTTTGCCATCGTACAGAGCATCTGTTGTGTGTTGCCACTGTGGCAGATAATTGTAATCTTTCCCCAAGGGGATGTTGGTCAGCATTATTGTTGTTTATGAGCAATGTTGTCCTTTTTAGTTAGATAAGGATGATTCATTCAGTAATGGCTTAATCAGCCAATTAATAAAACAATTACATGCAAAGGAGTTAAAAACTGATCATTTATATATATATATAGTATATATATATATATATATATATATATATATATATATATATATATATATATATATATATATATATATATATATATGAGTCCTGTATTACTGCATTTTAAGACAAGCCTTCTGAGGCATTTTGTTTGTACAGGATGTAGTGTACCTGATTGTTTGATTTTTCATGCATCGTAAATAGGCTGGGTTGTAAGATCTCCAGTACCTGTAAGAGTATGCATATGAAGTTTGTGTGTCAGCAAGAGTGAGAGAAACAAGTTCAAGGATATGCACTCACTCCAGAGGTTTGCATTTTTTTTATTGTGCGTGAGTTGATTCTCAAGACGATAATGACAGGCTAAAGAAAACACTTTGAACAATGCTTTGTTGACCACCTCTGAGAGTCAGGGTGTTCTTTTCATGCTCTTTAAAAGTAATTTGGTCTTGAAAATTAAGCGACAAACAGATTACAAATAGATGAATGTGCTTTACAAAAGCAGCTCTTAGAACTGATAGACTCTTATTCTTAAAGGCAGATGTAGCTATCCCAGTTGTATATAAAGATACTGCCTTAGAAATGCTACCAAAGTAGTCATTTGTAGACACAAGAGAAAATGATATATATTATGTACTTGCTGAGGCTCTTCTTCAAATGGAATGATATATCATCAGTAATCACACAGGCTGTCTTTCTAGTTTGCTTTTCACCTATTGTTGATTATAGTCTTTTATACTATGTGTGGTTAGAATAACAATTCATCTATTTCCTTTCTGTTTTCTGATTTCTTTTCAGTGAAGTGTTTCCTAAGACTAAGAATTAAAAAGAAAAACTTGTGCCACTTGGACAACTCGGCACTCTCTACTGCGCTGCTAATAGTTTCTCTAATGGCACTGTATGGTCAACCAAAAATAATAGACAATCAATGAGAGTGGTTGCACACAAATTATGAATATTGTGTCTTTGCTGGCAAGCAATGAATATTCAAGTGAGAGGTCATGCTGTTTATGCAGCTATATATAAAAGCTTCCCAAGTGCTACTTAGCCCTATTTAATGAAGAAAAGGCCCCACTCCCACCAAATGAATACGAACAATAAATATAAAAAAAAAATAATAAAGAAGAAATGCATTTGTTATGAATAATGAATTGTAGCAAACCGTGATTAACAAGATGAGACTATTGAGGTGGATTAGAGCTTCCTGAGCTGTATAATAAAACCAACAATGTTCCAAAAAGTAAAAACCCAATCACAGTATTTCAGTGGTGGTGGCACATTTAACACAGTGGCAGAGTTTATTCAGCCTGAGTTTATCAGATTCATAGTATATTCATAGGTGGGACAAATAATCAATGGATTCTGATATACAGTTGGTACAGAAAGTCTTCAGACCCCTTTAAATTATTCACTTGTTTCATTGCAGCCATTTGCTAAACTCAAAAAAAGTTCATTTTATTTCTTATTAATGTACACTCAGCACCCCATCTTGACAAGAAAAAAAAAACCAAATGTTGAAATTTTTGCAAATTTATTAAAAAAGAAAGAAGTATTCAGACCCTTTGCTCAGTATTGAGTAGAAGCACCCTTTTGAGCTAGTACAGCCATGAGTCTTCTTGGGAATGATGCAACAAGTTTTTCACACCTGGATTTGGGGATCCTCTGCCATTCTTCCTTGCAGATCCTCTCCAGTTCCATCAGGTTGGATGGTAAACGTTGGTGGACAGCCATTTTCAGGTCTCTCCAGAGATGCTCAGTTGGGTTTAGGTCAGGGCTCTGGCTGGGCCAGTCAACAATGGTCACAGAGTTGTTCTGATGCTACTCCTTTGTTATTTTAGCTGTGTGCTTAGGGTCATTGTCTTTTTGGAAGGTGAACCTTTGGCCCAGTCTGAGGTCCTGAGCACTCTGGAAGAGGTTTTCTTCCAGGATCTCTCTGTACTTGGCTGCATTCATCTTTCCTTCAATTGTAACCAGTCGTCCTGTCCCTGCAGCTGCAGCACTGCATCTCTGGAGCTCAGCCACAGTGATCTTTGGGTTCTTCTCACCAAGGCTCTTCCGCCACAATTGCTCAGTTTGGCTGGACGGCCATGTCTTGGAAGAGTTCTGGTCATCCCAAACTTCTTCCATTTAAGGATTATGGAGGCCACTGTGCTCTTAGGAACCTTGAGTGCTGCCGAAATTCTTTTGTAACCTTGGCCAGATCTGTGCCGTGCCACAGTTCTGTCTCTGAGCTCCTTGGGCAGTTTCTTCGACCTCATGATTCTCATTTGCTCTGACATGCACTGTGAGGTCTTATATAGACAGGTGTGTGCCTTTCCTAATCAAGTCCAATCAGTTTAATTAAACACAGCTGGACTCCATCCACCATCTCAAGGAGGATCAGAAGAAATGGACAGTATGGGAGTTAAATATGAGTGACACAACAAAAGGTCTGAATACTTATGACCATGTGATATTTCAGTTTTTCTTTTTTTAAAAATTTCCATTTTTGTTTTTTTCTGTCTGGATGGGGTGCTGAGTGTACATTAATGAGAAATAAAATGAACTTTTTTGATTTTAGCAAATGACTGCAATGAAACAAAGAGTTAAACATTTAAAAGGGGTCTGAATACTTTCCGTACCCACTGTAAGCTCTACTGATGTGCTTTTATTGTGCTAGCACTGATTTCAGAGCATAAACATACAGTACTGTGCAAAATACTTAAGTCACCCCTCATTTCTCTATATTTTGCTTGGAAAATGAGAAATAGGTGCAATGATTTATTGAATTGTGCAAATATACGTTGAAATACAGTATATAAGAAAAAACAGAGTTTCTACAATTCTAACGAGCTTGGAACTCAATATTTCAATTCAATTTAATTCAATTCAATTTTATTTATATAGCGCCAAAACGCAACAAACAGTCGCCTCAAGGCGCTTTGTATTGTGGGTAAAGACCCTACAATAACACAGAGAAAACCCAACAGTCAAAACGACCCCCTATGAGCAAGCACGTGGCGATGGTGGGAAGGAAAAACTCCCTTTTAACAGGAAGAAACCTCCAGCAGAACCAGGCTCAGGGAGGGACAGTGATCTGCTGCGACCAGTTGGGGCTGAGGGGAGAGAGACAGGACAAAAGACATGCTGTGGAAGAGAGCCAGAGATTAATAATAATTTGGTGTTAATAACAATATTTGGTGTGATCATCTTTATTCTTCAACACAGCCTGACCTCTCTTAGGCAGCTTTCTTGTAATTACTTTAAATAGTTCTCCAGGCTTCTTAAAGGACATTCAAAGTGCTTGTTTGGATGTTGGCTGCCTTTTGTTTTGTTCTCTGTCCCACACTGCTTCTATAATGTTAACGTCCGGGCTTTGGGGAGGTGAGTCCATGACCGATAGTGTTCTGTTGTGTGTTTTTTCTATCCAGGTATGCTTTTACTGCACTGGCAGTGGGTTTGAGATAACTGACATGCTGATAAAATTCCCAGCACCACCGGCTGAAATGCAGCCCCAAACCATGGAAGAGCCTCCACTGTGTTTTACAGAGGACTGCAGATGCTTACTGTTGTACATCTCTCCTCTCCTCCTTTATCCATACTGATGATGATTTGAAACAAACATGTCAAATTTGGATTTATCACTCCATAAGATGCATCTCTCAGGGCCTGTGTCAGGTTCTTGCTATATTTTCCCCTATTTATTTCTTAAGGACATGACTTTCAGATTCTGTTAATCCGCTGTTGAGGAATTTTTACACCTGCCAATTCTTCTTTTTGTCCTCCACCTGTCCAGTTTCCTCAAATTTTTTTAAGGACACACTGCACGTCATGCTGAATATGCCACATTTTTCAGCTATTGGCTCTTTGAGAATCACCTTGTTGGTGCAAGAACACTAGTTTATGCCTGTCAAACTGGGTTATCTTTGGCATTTTTTATAGATTCAGTTAAAGTAATCAGAACAAATTGTGTGTTTTTGCAACAAGCTGCAAGTGCCTAAAGATACAATTTATAACTGGTTCTGCTATGTGGAGACACAACACTGGTTCATCCCTTGAGTTAAGTACCTTTTTTAATGCTTTTTAGTGGCTTAAACAAATGGACAGAAAATGACTGGAAAAGCAGAGAATGTTTAAAGAAAAACTTTGAAAGAGCTTCAGAAAGCCTGGAGAACTATTGTTCAAGACCACTTTAAAAGAAATTTACAATAAAGTCTGACTCCTTGGAAGCAAAATATCTATCCTGAATCTCAATACATTCCAGTAATGAGAGCTGTAACCCAGCACGAAATTCAAACAAGGGTTTCTTTTGATGTCTGTGTATAATCAGTATAACTCTAAAATGAAATGGACAGGCGATAATATTTAAGTCGAAACTGTCGGAATTCAAGGGTTGCTGTACCAGAGGTATGGTTTTTAAATGAACAACCACAGGCTAGGTGTGAATGCCCCTTACTTACCTCACAGCACTGCATAAAGAAACCTTTTTTTAGTCTTTTCTCTGCTTTATACAGAGGTTGCTGAGCATGCCTGCTTGATTTTAGCTGCGCCTTGTGTCACTTATTCAGCAGCACTTGCTAGCACTTGGGAGACACCAGTTTAACTACTGCTTTGAACTTTTGTCAACAGCACAGCTCACCCGGGCACCTTAGAATTATGCTAGAGGTTGTATTTAAGTGTTTGAGTGTCGCTGGCATGTGGTAGAATTGCAACCAGCTGAGATGTTTTCAGAGCTTTTTCCCTTTTTTGCTTGTTATTCTAAGGTTGAGCAACTTCAAAATAATTTGTTGCAAGAAATATTGCATAGGATGCACTTTTGCTATACCTGTATTACAAAATCAAATTATGTGGAACAACCAAGAATTATCAAAAATAATTGAAGTGCATTTATCCTAAGTCACAGCCTAACTAAGACCACTTGCATTTTAAAAAGATTCAGAGTGGAAGAGTGGAGTCAGATAAGTCCACGTGCAACATACTGTAAAAAATTACAAAAAGGCACTTTCCCCTCAGAGAAACCCCTAATAGTCATATTGAAAAGCATTCAGAAATACTGTGGCTGCATATTTTCAGCCTGCGTATGTTGCCTGCACTGCATATGTCTAAAGAATTCCATGTCACCTTGAAATCTAAAATTGTCTTAATGTGAAAAATTCTTCTTTCAAAGACTATTTTATGATGATGATTATATAGTAGAGCAGCCCAGTATGACATCTTATTCAGCAAAATGTAAAAATATAGGACTCTTTCCTATATAACTTAAGGACCACTATTAGTAAACAATTAATCATTTGGAATATAATAAGGATGGTTTTGTAGAGGACAGTATCTGTATGGGGGAAAAATATATGGATACAATACCAGTCAAAAGTTTGGACACATTCACCCATGGGCGAGCGTGATCAAACTTTTGGCTGGAATGTGATACCTCATTTCTTGAGACATAATGCTCTAAATGGCTTTAAAGCACCGAACTCTGGAGACGAAGCCCCTCTGTGCCTCTGGCAGAGGGACTGTCATTCTTGCTTCCTTACTCAGCAGTGAAGCTATTTCCTCCTCCAGTGCCACTCTCTGTGGCATCGAGGGAAGAGCAGCGCACAGAACACTGTCGAAAAGGAGGAAGCTCGTGGCAGAATTGTAATGCGAAGCACTCGCACAACATCCTTTTGGAAGGAGAATGGTGCAGATACGCACCCCTCTCTGATGTCGTGCACGCTGCTTCATCTGTCTGTGGCGGACCTGCAACCTGAACTCCAGTGTGAAATAACCAAGTCTGATATGGTGAAAGGCTCTGCCATCATTGGTATAATATGAATTTTATATGAAATTAACTCACAGATTCAATTTGTTTGGGTTCTTTTAGCAACAAAATCTCTTTTGTTCTCTCTGGTTCCTTGCTCATTGCACTATGTATACACAGTGTTACTCACACAGGCTCTGTCATTGCCTCCGTGTTTGGTAAAGAACGTTTATAAAAAAAGGGAATAACAAGAAAAAGAGTGTATCAAAGAACCTTTAAATTAGTAACCTTATATCAGAACAACCTGTCTTGAAGATTAGCCACAAAAAGTGACGCCCTTGCAAGGTTTGTCCTTTTGTATCACACAGCAAAAAGATGAAGTATGACATGTTCAGATTCACTTGCCTTACTTTATGTTACACATCCTTTTGCACAGTTTGTTGCTGAAACAATGTGTTGTGCGGTTCTGTAAAGTATTACCTAGAATCATTGGCCTAGAGCTGCCCATGTGGACTTGTAAGACCTAATTGTGGTTGTTCAGTTGTAACTGCCTTACTTGTGTGAAATTCTTTTGGACTGGACTCCTTCAAAGTTATTTAGAAGGTAATGTAAGAGCCTTTGCAGCCAGTAGACTATGACGGCTTAAGCTCATTTTACCTGATTGATTGATCGGTCTGTTATCTCCAGGAAGACATTTGGATGTTAATTTGATCTGGTCCCTTGTTCGCCTCAGCCACTAGATAATCAATGCAATCATTATCTCTTTTCTCTGCCCCTTTTTAAATGCTTTAAAAAAAAATTTCATTTTGCATTTTTTTCTTATCTTGTTCAGTTGTTCTTAGCTCATTCAGCCAACGGACTGTTGGGCTTGTGCGATGGCAAGGCTGCCTGTCCATCTGTCCACAATTCACAAGAATCGCCACTCCTTGTAGAATATTAGTCAGATTTTAGTGAATTTACATTAATTTGTCCTGGATATGGCTGTTTGCCAGTCTTCCTGACTTCTTACTGAATTTTAGTTCTCATTAGTTTGTGCAATACAACCAGTCAAACACAACAAAACCTGTAATTTTCTGTCTGCACTTCACATGTTACAGTAATCTCTGAATTGTGATGAATCACCAACCAAATAAGTCAGTAGCATTCTTGTTTTTGTTTAATGCGTTTGCTGCATCCTCCACACCTTCTTTCTTTAGTTTCTCTCTATATTAGTTTGCTTTTTTTTATCTGTTTAGCTTTAGCTAATCCACTTTAAGTTTTCCAGTTGTCACTCGCATACGTACTAACGCACAATAGAGGGTTTTTCTTTTAGCTTACAGAGAAGGGGTTGATTAGGACCCACTCACACTGCACGGCGTGATGAAATGCACGTGCTCACAAGCATATACACTGAATGAGAATAAGTGTGTTTGTGTGTGTGTTTTTTCCTGGCAGACAGTAAAGGACAAATGCATGTATCATGCCTAGCAGGATAGGTGGAGGGAGGGGATGTACTCTTGTTCCTGTGAATAAAAGAGAGCAATCCAGTGATGTGTGAAAGAGAATCTGCAATTTGTCCTCGTTCACCATCCCTCCCTAAGATATCAAATACACACACAAACACACACAGAGGCAGATATGCACAAATATAGCCCCATAGAAATGAAGAGTGCCTCAAAATGCACCAACATGCCCTGAGAATAGCATAGCACTCCAATATGCTCGTCCCATTTGTCTCAATCGGTCGGCTGTCTGAGCGGTCAGTCTCGGGGCCTCAGTGGGAATACAGAATAGAGTGCAGCTTTTTACACTTACTCAGCCTCACTGTACTCAGTATCTTTCTGACCTTTGTGGCCTTGCTACATGGAGCAGATACAACGCATCATTCACCACAAATCAACAACATGCTTTTGCAATTTTCATCCACGCTACCAAACAACCTAACCTCTGCTCATATCTTCACAAAGTAAATTGACCCAGAACTACTGAATTCATCACGTGTTAAATAGGTTCAGTGCTTCTGTGAGCCTTTAAGATCTAAGGCTCATATTTTAGGCCAACAAACAAGTCAGATTTTGAAACCTCAAAGACCAAATATACAGATGCTGCAGTTTTTGGTCAGTTTAGTTCTGCTCAGTTTAGTTTGCATTTGTTCAGTTCACTTGAGGTCACTTTCAGTAGGTTTCACATTTGGAAAATATGAAGCATAAAATATTCAGTTATACTTGTAAAGCATTAAATCTATGCTACAGCGTCTAATACTACTACCAATAATGATAACAATAAGGTAACAGACATGCATCCACTTTTTCTCACCTTCCCTCAGATTGTCCTGCATTCATTGTGGGCACTGACCAACTCAGTACGAAGCATCTCATGCTGGCTATTATCGACCCATTAATTGGAAAGGGACCCATTGTAGTGAAAGGGTTGGGCAGTATAGACTGACAGGAAGTGATGGAGCCTTAAGATCAGCCTGGAACAGTTGGCAGGAAAGAGGTTTCAGTGAAGTGGCTTAATGTGCTTTTTATTGGCTTGTGTGAGGTGGAATGCTTTTTTTGTTGTTTTGTTTTGTTTTAGGTGTGAATGCTCCTTCTAGTTTTCTTTTCATTTTTGATAAAGAACAAAAAAGTACCATTGCGTATTACCGTGCACAGGGGTTGTGCATTTCCATTCATCCTGTTAATCAAAGCAGATTTAATGCTAAGGTACAGCAGACCACTGACATTTCAAGGTTATTTTGCCCATGTGGGAGATAAAAATGAACTTTTTTTAGTCTATTGTAATAATGAAAAAAAAGGTTCTCTTCACAAGGATATTATTTGTTCTGAGTGCACAGGTGTGGAAAGTAAATTAAACCATATAACCGTCAGGAAAACTATTTTCTGTTAATGTCCTTTCCTCCTGCTCAGTGCTAACAGAGCTGAGTTGATTGAAAAATATGCCCAAGGTTGATTCCCTGGTCATAAAAGTACAGAAGAGGCACATCAATATAAAGAGTCCCAACTCTCTTTTCCAAAAAAAAAAAAAAAAAAGACAGGCCTTTCAATGCCAAACAATTTCATTCATTCTTCTCCTTACTTTGTGGTCAGATTCCAGTCTTTGATATATTCTGTGGGTGTTTTCTTTTAGCGTGGGTGAAGGCTGAGGCGGAATACAGTGTTTAGGTAAGGATAAAGGTGCTGGTGAAAGCATGGAAGGTCAAAGAACTGAGGTGGCCCGCCTGACCTTCACACACCCTTTTTCATACTGAGCCACCGCTGCGCACGGATGACATTGAAATACTCTATCGACTGTGAGTCAAGCTGTGCATGTGAAAAACTCTGGCACAAGTAGACATTACTCACTAAACATGACATTTAACCGCTATGAATTCAAGACAGAGAGAGTTGTGCACAACACAGGGTAATTATTTCTGTTACTGTGATGAATACTGGTACAACAGTATGAAAGCTATATCTCCCAAAGACATTTTTTCTTCTGTCATTCCTTCCTACCTGAGCATTGCAGGGACGTTGTTTATATTCGTGTAATAATTTTACTGAAATATAATCACATAACTTTCCCTCTCCCTGTGTTCTTACTGAGAAGTCTATACATTTTGTTGTTAGCTATTTCTGGATATTCCAGAAAGCAACACAAGGATCTTCCTTTAGCATGATTAACACTACTGCACTGAGATATAAACCTGAGACAAAGTATACAGTGCTTTATCCTGTTTATGCAGCAGGGTTTATACCAGTATTTCATTATACTACTATGCTTTATCATAGATGCCATTTTGATTCTTTGTACTACAGCAGCACATTCACGTGTGTAAAAGCATGTCCATCTGTTTTATTTTCCTATCGATTCACGTTGCTAGAAGGCCCCTGTGTGTGATCAGGTTACCTATATGAAATAAACACTGCAGGGTTCAGCACATGCAAGACCCAGTTCCTCGCAAACAATTAATTTTTCTGTTTAAAAATAGAAAGAAAGAAAAAAGATATTCTTAGAGAGTCAGCAGTTTCCTGTAGAGATGCTGTTAAAGGAACAGGGAGCAACTAGACAAACAGTCCAGTCAAAACTTCAACACCATGTTGGCAAAGTTTTCTGCTTTCATCAAGACTGTTGTCCTAGCGCTCATTGATTATATGTTGTGTGCCAGATTTGATGTTCAGCTCTGTGGTTTACTCTCAAATGGCTAATTAGCCTGCCTTATGTGGTTAATGAAATGCTCAAACCTTGGCCATGCAGGGCTCACATTTTGTCTTAGCTTTTATTGCCCCTAATCTGTCCTCTGCCTTATTTTTTTCTCTGCATAATTAATCATATGTCACTAGGAATTCTTGTTTCACAGCAGGACTTTTTCTTTAGAGCTTACTACATACTTTTGTCTCTCTCTCCTCTCCACAGACGGACAATTTCCCCACTGAGCCTAATTATATGGGTAGCAGACAACAGTTTGTTCAAAGGTAAGAGTTGTGGATCTGTAGCCTTCACTAGGCATCAGACACCCCCCACACACACACACACACACACACACACACACACACACACACTACTATTAACATGAACTATGCTGACAATAAACTGTAGTTGGTAACACCAGGAAGAAGAGCCTGTACATTTAATTAGGTTTAATGTTGGTCACTAAAAATATTCCTGTGTTACAAGAACATAATCACACACAGGATCCTTTCCTTTTTTTTTTATCTTGAGGAGACAGCAAAGCTGGTGCAATATTTTTAGAAGCATTTTATTACATCCGAAATACTTTCATTATAATAATGTTCCTCGTTTAGCATTCAGGAATGCTGTCTCTAAACTTCCTTGGAGGGTAACAAATAAAAGATTCTCCACCGTACTCGACACTCATGCTCTTTTTTTTTCTTCTTTTTGTTTGTTTGTGTAGTAGTTCAACATTCAAAGACCCAGAGCGAGCAAGCCTCAGAGACAGCGGTCATGGTGACAGTGACCAGGCTGACAGTGACCAGGACACCAACAAAGGCTCCTGCTGTGATATGTCTGCAAAAGAAGCCCTCAAGTTGAAGGCTGCAGGCGTGAAACCACCACCTTTGGAGCAAGGTGAGCCCTTACCGGCAAAAATTTGATTACATGAGAAATAAAGGAGTTGTCGCCCAAGCCAACACACTTGACTGAAAAAAAAGGACTCTCAATCCGTTTTCTGTGGTGAAGTTATTTGTATTAATGCATGAGCTTTTGACTTGCCTGAGCGCTCACAATCTGAACTTATACTTGGCTACTTTATTTTCCCCTACTTTGTCCTCTGCACTTTTCACATTTAAAGTGCGTGGGGGTGTGGTGTGTGTGTGTGTGTGTGTGTGTGTGGTGGCATCGGAGGGTGTGAGCTAGTGTGCATTCTATACACGTCCTCAGTTTATCAAAGCAGACAAGCCCATTATGTTTTTATAAGCCCAACTACTTCAGCTTCTCCATTTAGTCCCCCTTCCCTGAGCACCCGTCTCTGAAACTTTGATAATGTAACATGGAAAATGACTTAGTGATGGCGATGTAGCTTTGTAGTGTGGTGATTAAATATGAATAATTATTCTAAGCGCTGTGGGTCGGGCAGATTACACATGACATGTGTAGAACAATAACTCCCCAGATATAAGTTGTTGCGGCCCCCCCACCTCCAACCCCAGCAACCTAGCGTGATTCGTGCAGGGTCAAGGGAAGGAAGGAAGTCAGGATTATACATAGGTATGGAGTAAAGTGATTGGTTGGAAGCACAATGTCTCCCTGCAGTTTCAACCAGTCATGTACATTGGTGTGCACCATTAGCTGCTAGAAAAACCCCCACATATTTCAACAGAGATACAAATTTCCTAAGTCTCACTGACAGGATCCAGAAGTACAGTCCTGTATCCTGAACATGGATTCTCAATAATGATGCTATTAATCCAGTGAACAGAAGGGCTGTTTTACTTCTTGCGGAAGGACAGTGACAATTTGTGCAACACTCTGTGCTACAATATGCATGTCTGACGAGATAGGATTTTTTTTTTCCTTTCCATTGGTTTTTAGAATGAAAAAAAGCCCACACATGTTGGCAAGAGAAATTGGCCAATTAAAAAGCTCCATATGTTTCTCATTTTGAAAATGTTCTCATTTAATTGTCCAAGAGGGACTAAATGGATCACATTTCTACACACAAGACACATGACAAAGGGAGATGAGAGAGTTTTGGGCATTAGTCAGTGTGTAAAAACTGTTACTGGCGGTGTTGGTGGATGTGTGCTGCCCCTGTCGGCTTATGTGATCCATGACCCGTCCATCCACGTTCCTGCTTTTGTTGCCTTCGATCAGAATTGTTTTTGTTCTCGTACAAAAGATCATCACATCAATACGCACATATACGCCTGAAGTCCAGTGGTGCTGGAAACTCAGTGAAAGGCTCTAAACTGCCTTTTCTCACTCAATGCAACATCCCATTTATTCTCACCCTCTGCTCTGTTTTCAGCCCCGCTCCATGACTTTCGTTACACTTCTCTACCGCTTCTTGTTTGGGGAAATCGATTGATGTGAGATTAGACAGTTAACTGGCTGCAGCTGGCTGTGTTTTGCCAATAACATGCAGGCTTAGCTAGGCTGTGGGGGAGGGCTGGAGCAGAAGGCCAAGCCATGGTGCAAGAGCAGTGGTGAGAAGTGAGGTGTGGTAAACATCACTCTGGCAGTATTCCAGCTTATCTTTATTAACCCTCAAAAATACCAGCTGAATGCTGATAGGCCTCACTGTGAGTTAAACTTTGCCTAAGAAAATATTACTATGATGTAGTCAGTGACTAAAATTGCCACGTGGATTGGTAACAGAGGTATATTATGAAATAAAATTAATAAAAGAATAACGCTGATAGAGGAAACTCAAACATGAACTACTAAAGGAAATAGGATGTGGCTACATTAAGGTGCAGTTGTCAGTTGTTTAAATAAAGCTGCTTGTGTGCACACTCTTGTACTGCACATAGAAGCATGCAGGTCTGTCTATTATCAGATAGGGCGAGGGGAATTGTCATTGGTCACCGTCTCTGGGGTCATATTCCTGCAGGCTTATTTTCTTCAGATCTCAGCACTTAGCGTCTCCTTCATAGGTCTCTCTCTACCCCCACCCTCACCCCCATCCACCATTCTCTCCTTCATCCCGTCTTAAGTCCTCTGTTTCCCTCTAAGCGTAGCCCTCCCAATTACTCTCTGTAGCTCTCTCTGCTTTCCTGCCAGAACACTGCGGCCTCATTCACTGGCTCAGTATAAACAGAACTACAAGTGCACAAAGCATGTAGTTCAAGTCCCAATCAATCCCCAACCCTGTTTTAGTCTTAGCCCCTATAGTTGCTGGGTTGTAGCATACAACGAATGTACAACTGTGTCTTTGTCTTTTTGTAAATTGCTAATTTTACCATCCTTGTTGGCTTTATTTTTTTATTCCTCTTTTTGCAATTTCTTTTGGTAGAAGGCATTAGTAACAGCACGTCCCTCACCCCGTGCATGTGATTCATCTTCTTCTCTGATGTTCAGTGTTGCAGCGTCCTGCCAGACAACATAATCTGGACATCTTCGCGCCACAGATCACTCTCAAATTGATTAATTAGCCCTGCAAAAGTGGTAGCAATGTATTAATTAAGCTTAAGTATATCAAATGCATTTTTTGCCAGTTTTAAACGGCAATTAATTGATACTCCAGCGTGCCTGCAGCAGACATTAATATGGGCTTGTCTGGCTCTAGCGGAGTGGCTGGCAGCACATCGCTCGCCTCTGTGGAGATGACTGCCACAGTCGCTATCACGAACAGACAGGCGGCAGTGGTGTTGGGAGATGTTACCCACTGATATAGCTGTCCGAGCAAGTGGAGAGAGAGAGAGAGAGAGAGACCAAGAAAGAGAGATGATGATGGAGGAAGAGCAGAACGCATAGAAGGGGACGGACACTGTTTAACTGCACCAGCTGACCTATCCTAATTAGCTGCGACTGGATTATGATAATCAAGACGCCTCCTGCCTTGTTTTAAAGAGGGAGGCAAAGTGTGACAGAAGAAGGGGGGAGGCAGGAGGAGGATATGATACTACAAGGACAGCGTGGATACAGTGAGGGAAGACAGCGAGATGTGTTTCCGTGACGGCATGGTGGAAAGCGATGAAACGCACTTTTCTCTGTTATTTGTTGTGATAAAAATCCCCACCCCCACAGCATCCCAGAGCCAGTGAATATCTAAAAGAAGGGAAATGTCATACTTTGTCGATTTTTCTCACGCGCGCAAACTCTCAGCACAGACACAGCTAAACAATGACATAAATGCACACACAGATATGGTGCACAGAGAATTTGAGAATTTTACCGTTAGAGCCCAAGAAATATGAAGTAGGTTGATATGTTTCAATGCTAGTTAGCTGGTTAAATACATTGTTTAACAGGTAAAAAGAAAAGGCAACAAACCTCAGTTTTCCCTTGTCAGTGTTACTCTGTTATGTCTGCATAACATAACAACATGGAATGCATGTAAATAAAGACTATCTGCCGATATCAGTATAACATTCATTTCTTACTTTTACATGTCATTCGTCTTTAAAGTATGAAAGCACTGCTTACAACAGGATATCGTACTATAAGTATTTTATATAAATATGCCTCCTGTTTTTATCATTAAAGGAAAAAATGGATTTCTCATTATGGCCTTGCAATGCTTTCGAGATACAAAAGGGGGGCATGACTTTACATTTTTTCATCTGAAAAATCAGGAGAAAATGAAGTCTTTCATAAGTTATTTTGTTGAATAAGTTTTTTTTTTCTTCTTCTAGTGCACCTTGAGAACAAACTCACTATTCAGGCTTCAATCCATCTTAAATATTCACCCATCTTCCCCCGTGGCAGCCTTAATCTTAAGACTCTTGCGTTACTGTACTTTTTCAAAGGGTCTTGATTCTCCACAATCTAGGCTTTTCCTTTTTTCTTTTTAATCGGAGCAATTAATTTTGAATCAAGAGTGAACCTTTGATAAAAGAAAATGCAATTCCACGATTAATTGACTGGTCAGAAGTCTGATCAGATGCCCTTTTCACACTTGTAGCCATGGCAACCTCTATCCTGCTCACGCTGGCCTTCAATAAACCTTTATCGGACTTGTGGAAAAGGCCGTTCCATTCAGCGTCATTCATATTTCATGGACAGATAAATGCGGACATGTTTTTCATAGGGTGGGTAGATGTGTATTACATCTCTAATTTGAATGCTTCTGAAAAACTATATCTGTCCACTGTATAGCATGTACATTATTGATACAAATAGTGCACTTTGGCCAGTACTAACAGTACTATTTGCACTTAATCATGATTATAGCGTAAATGTAATTTGAAGCTATTCATATTTAGAAAAGCCTCTATTGTCACTGACCATTTCTACAGGAAAGAACCATATATTACACCCATATTACTGAGACATTATTGTTTATTGGTTATGTTTATTAGTGCAAACTTTTATTATAAACAGCTTTGGTAAATTATGGTTTGTCACAGTTTGGGTGAGTTTTATAATAATTCTCTTGTGGGGTTTTCCTTTCAGGGATGAATTATTGTTTAGAATAAAAGTAAAGTTTTCAGTTGAAGTGAGAGAAAGACTGAGCAATCAGAGCGAAAAAACAGTTCAGACACAGCACATAAAAAAAAGGAACGAACAAAGCAGCACAAGGTCTGACTTGCTGAAAGACAAGCTGCTTGAAGATGCACTTCTGAAATATTTCCGCTGGGCATTGAATCCAAATTGGAGTCTCGATGAAGCCATGGCGCAGCCAGAACGTGGCTCCATTTATCGGATGAAACTTAAAAGCAGCGGCAATTGCTGCTACTACGAGGGGCTGAAAAACGATGACTCAGCATCAGAAAAGGTGGTTCATGTTTCATATTTCTTTTAATAGATCCTTCATCCCTGTGATATCCTTATTCAGTGTAACCTGCACTTAACTTAGGACACAACCCCCCCCCCCGATGCTCTGTTTGTCCTGCGTGAGCTGCTCATTAAAAGGTTTAACAGACAAAGGGACAAATGACTATTAAAAATGGATATACTCACACAAAGGGCAACTATAATCCTTTTGGCCTGCTGAATGGTGGACTGCTAAATTGCGAGGTGTTTTGGGCTTTCCTTTAATCTCCTCTGCCATTTTACCCAGAATAAATATTTGAGCTTTAGCGCGTGCTGGTTTTCAAACCAGCTGTTAATACCATTACTTAAGATGGACCTAATTTTCCTGCAGACATCAAACTCTGAGTCTCCAAAGACTGTTTATATAGTACATAATATTCATACCTCTCATTAATGTTTGCCATGGAGTCAAGACAGCTTATTGTTGTCCTGCATACATAACATGCAGTCTACAGTATATCTGTACATTATCAACAACAACAAATGCAACAAAATAATATAATATAATACAATACTGTACAAGCCTTGAGCCACCCCTCGTATCTTTCAAGGACTCTTTTTATTTGTTATTTTTTTCTGTTTTTTTCACTCATTTTCACTTGTTGCTGACCTTTGTCTGAGCCATTTAACACTGAGACATAAATCATTTTGCATACAAAAGGCACCAAACTCACGACATGAACCAGTGTTGTGTCTACATACAATAGACAACTTTAAAGGATCAATTTTAAATTGTACTTTGTTACTAGTAGCCTGTTGCAAAAGCACATCTTTTTTTTTTTTTTTTTGCATTTTTAGCCACAGCGGCTTTCATTGATAGTGGAGGGAGACAGGAAACGGGGGGAAGATACAGGGTAAGACACGATGGCAAACTGGCGACAGGCCGGGACTCGAACCCGCGCCACCCACACCGCAATCCAATATATGAGGTACCCAGGCGCCCACAAAAGCACATCTTTAATGAAAAAACAAACAAAGATAACACAGTTTGACTTAAAATAGTATTGTTGCACCAAGACAGTGATTCCTAAAGAGCTGTTAGCAGGAAGAAAATGGTGAGGTATGCCAAATTACACAAGAACTGGACTGAACATCTGTGGCAACGGGTCTGATGGAGCAATGTATCCAGATTTGAAACCTTTGGTTTGTTGTTAATATATGTTAAACAATAGACTAGAACACACATTTATTTTCATTCAAATATACACAGCAGTATACAAATGAACAAAATTTAATTTAATCACCTCTGGACTGACAAGTTGAAGCGTCTTGCATAATCTCCATAGATATGATATTAATATGCAATATGCAGAAGACATAATAAAATTATAAAATACATTATAAAATACATTATAAAGTGTGAATGAATAGACCATAACTATAATAAAAATAAAAATGTACTATAAGGCCAGATGAAAAATAGTGCAAACACACAGTCATACATAGCCACTATTTACATTGTTGTTAGAGGTAGTTACTGCGGTATATTGCACAGTGTTTATTGCACATAAAGGAGGAGGTCAGGAGAGAGATACAACAGTGAGCGTCTACAGCCATTTGCAAAACAGGGTTTAGGGCTGCATTTCAGCCAGTGGTATTGGAGATCTTGTCAAAATTGATGTAATTATGAACACAGAAAAGTGCCATCAGATTTTGATCCACCATGCAATACCATCTGAAAAGCGTCTGGTTGGCAGCAGCTTCATTTTTCAGCATGACAGTGATCCTGAACTCACTGCCAGTGCAGTAAAAGCATACCTGGGAAGAGAAAAACGCACAATGGAACACTATCAGTCATGGACTGGCCTCCCCACTTATTGAAGCAGTGTTGGGTCATCTTGACAGAGAACAGAACAAAAGGCAGCCGACATCCAAAGAAGAGCTTTGAATGCCCTTATAGAAGCCTGGAGAACTATCCCTGAAGTCTGCTTAAAGTAATTACAATAAAGCGTGCCTAAGAGAGTTAAGACTGTGTTGAATAAAGGTGATCGTACCAAATATTGACTTTCAGACTTGCCCAAACTCATTTTTTCCCTTATATTCTGTATTTCCATGTATGTTAGCACACGTTTCAGTACTTCACTGCACCTGCATTCCCATTTTCCTAGCAAAATATAGAGAAATGAAGGGTAGCTCAAGGGTAGCTCAGATTTATATATACACATGTATATGTGTAAACATGTTAAGCACAGACAACCTGTAGAAACCTCTCTTAGTGTGTGCTACGAGAAAGGGTGTTGTTAATGTGTTATTCTTCACACGATGTTAAAGTCAATTTTTCTGCAGGTTAATGGACAAACATCTGCTGAGAGAGAGGCTTCATCTGAGAGTGCCGTAATTAGTCAGTTTACAAACATTACTCCAAACAGGTAGCATATGGAGGAGTCATAGTTTCATGTGATGCCATCACATCTGTCTTTTTAAACAAGATTAATTGAAGCCATCGAGGTGTGTTTACACCCAGTGCTTTGTGTTTACATCAAAAGAGACATGTATGTGCATCATTCTGGTGAACTCTTACGTTGCATGAAAGCCTTTCTTTGCCTGGTGGCTCTTTTCATCAGTAATCAGTAATTTTAAAAAAAAGGCACAGTTTTAGCTTCTCCTTATTAAGTATCTGTCCTATCTTGGTATTAGACCACTAGAGAATCCATCTAAAAGTCTGTAGCATGGCCTTGGGTAGTAGATTGGAAAATCAAGCATCATCTGAAAACAGCAGCCAGATGCTCATGTTTCTTCTTACTGTTTGTGCAAGTCATTGAGAAGCGAGGATTTGTCTTTCATCTTCTTGTGCTCCTTATCTTCTCAGCTTTCTGTGTTCTGTCCCTGGCTGGGCTGATAGACTGATTCATGGCAGCATCACCAGCCACTTCCCTGGTGGGGAAAATGAGAACCATCAGCAATCTGGACTTCTCACTCAAAGTCAAATAAGATTTGTGAGTGTTTGTGTGCTCATACACATGTGCCAGATCATGTGTTCACCCCATTCTTAGAGGATGTGGTGGTATCGCACAGCAGTGAGGCGATTTGTGGCTAAGCTAGTGGAATCCTGTTGAAAGCCTAAAATCTTGTGGGGTGAAGGGAGGGGAAATATCACAGTCTTAGGATTTCTTTTCTCTCATTATGGGAGATTGAAAGGGATTATTCTATTTTTTTCAATACACAAAGTTTTTATTAAATTCCATTGTTATGACGGTGGTTCATGAAGGGTAATGTCTGTTCTTGTGTCCTTCCTCTTGAGCTAAGCGTGTGCGATTCGGAGCTTGATGGGTTTGGCTGTAGAGTGCGAGTTCCACCTCTAAACCTCAGCCCGACTGCATGGCGCATCACCCTCTGATCCTCATTCAGCTAGTGAAGCCTCTCTCAAGCACCGTGGCACCACAGTGTTGGAGAGGATTGATGAATATCTCAGACTCTTACCACTTGGGCTGTAAATCTCTGACATTATCCCTTCCCCCTGGTAGCCGCAATGAATAATTACGGCATGTTTATGGAAGCAGTGAGTAAAAATATGTCTTATTTCATTGTAAGCACCATTATAACCTCTCAGCATAGCATGATTGGACTTCTGATCTTAAAAAGTCTCCAGGAAAAAAAAAAAACAAAACACAAAAAAAAAAAAACCCCACTGAGAATGTGTTTCTCCCCCTGAACCTAAATGCTTACAGGTGCCCAGCTCTTCTCTCCTCACACCACTCTGTAATGAGAACATGACAGGGTATTAATCCAAGTGTGTGCCCGCTCATAATACATCGAAAGGACACACAAAGCCTTTAAACACTGTGAGAATGTTACTGAAAGCCTGATGAAAAAATGTAGGTGCCCTAAGTATAGGGATTAGAGTCATGGAGATTTAAACATAATCACACTTCAACCATATTGTTGAGGCTTCATCCACTGTCAGGCCAACTGCAAAACCTCAGGGATGATACTTTTTTTTTTAAAGTAAGATACATAGCATTAAGCACTTTGTTACATTCAACTGTTAACCTAGAACTGGCTCTGTTGCTGTTTTGTATCAGAGGCCACACCCAGCGTATGAATTTGTATATGTTTGTTTTACTGCTTCATTTGAGCATAATAGAACTCAGAAAGTGGGGCTTTGTGGTTTGAGTAGTTTGCCTATTTCATGTTTACAGTTTATACATGCACACAATCTTGCTTGCTGTAAACACACTAATAGTCGACATGATCATCATCCAGGAAATATATGCTTTCATTCTGCTAACTTGACAAAAAAAAGGCCCTGCCAAACGTGTTTGTACCGCACACACACCATCACACACACTTAAGATATTTTTCCACAAAGCGGCGCGCTAGAGAGAGGCAATCCAGTTATTTATCGGTTCTATCATCGTGACAGACGCGTCTCTGCTCCTAGTTGTTCTCTTTGTAATCGCATGAACAACATCCTTGTAGATGTGGTGTCTGTGCTGTAAATTAAATTAACATTGTGTGCCTGAGCCCCATGGCGGTGCAGCCTACTTCTTTTTTTTTCCCAGGCGATAACCCCCTCGTTGGAAATTAAATTTGTGATTACAACAAACACAATTAGGATATTATCACAACTTTTGATTCAGAGATATTTTAAGATAGAAGCGCTCACGCTAAATTTCAGAGCTGAGCTTTTCAGCTTCTGGGTGGCACAAAGTCGGTGTTTACTGAAAACATCCAACAGGCTAAATGGTTATTCGGAAAGTGGTGCTTTGCAGCGTGTCTGTTAGATGCACAGACTGAAGGGCAGCAATAACTCCTGTCATCCTGGTTTGTAAAAGGCTGATTTAGTGGGTTTAGAACGGGCGTTGTATTACAGTTGGATTGTCCTTGTGGCTTTCTTTCTGCATTAAAAACAAAATCATCGATCACTGTGTGGCATTGAAGTGTGGGCTGTGACATGACCATTTCTCCCCCCAAATATCCAAAAGTTAAACAAAAGAACAGTTACAAGGCAAGTTTGTTGTCACAGCGCCACTCTTGGAGTATGTGTTGCAGAGCAGCAGCAGAATTGTTCCAGTATCTGCTCTCAGTGGGTGAAACATGTTGTCCAGCACAGCAGTAGGGAGGATACTACGGAGCAGATTATAATGATACAGAACATCGTCACTCCCTGGACCAGAGCCACTCCACGGCCATCTGTCCTCTTTCCATGGACAGCCGGGTATTTGTGCTTTTGTGTATGTGTGCATGTGCCTGTGTGTGTGTGTGATAGTTTCCGATGTAATTCTAGACATTAACCAAGCTCTTTTACATATGCTTTGATAGCTTCTGCTTCCCCCCTATCATTTTTCAGCTGTACACATAACTATTCTCATCTCTCTCTCGGCACTCGTGTATATCACTGGGTTTTAATATTGAGGCACGCTTGGCTTTTATAAAGTAAAATCCAACTTGTTCTGTTAATGAGCAAAGCGCTGCTCGTTTTGCTCGCCTTCAAATCATTTTACATTAGATTCAAATGAAAAGTCATTAAGTGGCTGATTGATGCTTGTCACTCTTCACAGTGCTCACAGGCAAAAGCTTAGTTTGTTAGCAGTTGGGAAAAAAATATTGTCAAACAGCCGTTGAAGGTTTCCTATTCTTGCAGATATCTGTTGCTATCTTGGCACTCAGAGCAGCGCCGGCCTCTGTAGCTTTTGCCTTTTCAGTTTTGTGGGAATTTCTTACCTCCTTCAACTTTGGAAATATTTTCACGCCGGTAAAATATCAAGAGTTTCTGAGGGTTTGAGGCCAAAGTTAAATCTTTCATTGGGGATTTTATGATAGCTCCTTTTAACTCTCAAGTCAGCAAGCATCTGCAAAGAAGAAAAAAAGCAGTTCACACACCCCACCTTACCTGTCATTAAAGAATGCTCAGTAACATCCGGAACATCCTGTGTAACTCGTATTGCCCCATATGCTGTTACTTGTCAACAGTTATGACCTTTAGTACTACTTTGTGCACCGTACACACTTAATATACTTTCTGATGTGCAGTTTTTTTCTTCTTAAGCTATAGACAATACAAGGTGAAAGTAAAAGTATGGTCTCTGCAGTGAGGACAGTGAGGAGCAAACATCAAATGAAAATAAATCTTTAGGACAGGGGTAACAGTTATGTCCACAGCAGTGATTAAAAAATACGTGCTGAAGGCCTGCATCGCTTCAGCTCAGTGGAATATGTGTGAATAAGGTATGGTAGTGTGTGTGTGTGTGTGTGGGGGGGTTACCTTAAGTTAACATTTGTCAGACTGCTTATAAAGGATTCGGATTTGATCAAATGCTGTCGACTCCCATCTCCAGCGAGCGTGATCACTTTCAAATCATGAGAAACTAATGATCCAAGAGGAAAGACCATAAAGTTAGTGACACATTGCAAAGGTTACAGAAAGTGACATGTAGCAGTTCAGACTGTAGTTTTTATGTTCTGGGGTTGGAATAAAGCTTATTTTAATTGTATTTACATGCCGTGCTTTTGCACATTTTTTGTCTCCAGTAAAATACTGGAAATTGGAAGTTATGTCTTTCACGGAGTGTCACAACAAGAGTTGCCCAGTCGGGGTACGTGTTGCATTTTTAATGGGCTGAGGATTATTTTATGCTTTACTGTAGCCTGACTTTATACTATGGCATCAAATGAAGCACATACAACATCTGGCTTCATTATAGAGTGACTGAAGGAAAGACACAGCTTTTACCTTTAAGCAGGGATGTATTACATATGTCAAATTCACACCTCTACCCGGTTCACACAAGTAGAGATGCTCATTCTCTTGTCAGCTTTAACAATATCGTGGGAGGTGAAGCTATGGGTTGCAGAGATCCTTTTCTTTTTTCTTTTTTTTTCCCACATGACTTTGTTTCTGATCTCACCATTCTGCCGTCTCTTAATGAATTCTTGTCTCATTTAAGGCAGAAGCTCTGGTGCTGGATTTGGAGACTGCAGATATCGCTTCAGTTTTTCTGCAGCCATATCTGCTAAAGCTTTTACTGAAAATAATAGTCTGAACAATGAATCCCTCTTTTCTAATAGGTGCACAGTTAATTTGAGCTTCCAGATTTAAGTCGGTTCATGTTCTACATGTTGTGTATCGTCTGTCTTCAAACATTACAACTGGCATCGTTTTCTCCTGAAAAGGTTCAACTTACAAACCTAGACCTGGCGTAAAGAGGGCATCTGTGAACATGGTGTTATATTACCACCGTGTTGAGTGTCTGCGATTTAATGGGACAGCCACAATCAGTTGACTGGAATGTTTTCTGAGATTTGGATGCCACAGTGTAGTGCAGTTGGGCTTGTATTGTGCTCAGTTATACAATATTGAGTGGAGTACTAATATAAATTACGAAAACAACAAATGATCACTTCTGTGCAGTCAGTTACAAAGTGGGCAAATTGTTCAGCTTTGATTATGTGAAAATTCCTGTAGTGAATTCTACACATCTTCCTCTGAATCACTGAGATGTGTGCACAAGCGCCCCTCTGTCTGAGCTATTTTTTTGGCTGATGTAAATGAATATCTGTGGTGCCCTGGGGCATTGTTTCCCCATGTTACACAGCATCAGGAACCAGGGAGATAAATGGGCTTGGCCTGTCCAAGGCATCGGGACTTCTTCTCTGCTC
This sequence comes from Pterophyllum scalare, assembly GCA_024447675.2. Classification (NCBI taxonomy): domain Eukaryota; kingdom Metazoa; phylum Chordata; class Actinopteri; order Cichliformes; family Cichlidae; genus Pterophyllum; species Pterophyllum scalare. The sequence continues at coordinate 80,482 of JAMQGT020013441.1, forward strand.
AACCATAACTAGTAATGTCCTTTCATCCTCTGCCTGCAGTGCTGTAGATAATGGAGTATTTGAAGAAGAGAACATACTAAAACAAAGAGAGGAGATGTGGTTTATGCGACGGCTGTGGATGGGATAATCAAAAATGTCAGAGGAGAAACAAATGTGATATAATATAGAGAAATAGCACTATGAAATATAAAAAGGTTGATTAAAATATGGGAAATCTAAGGAGAGGGTTGCAGTGAAGGAAGGAAGAATACCACAGCCAGTTGTAAGTAATCAGAGGATGAGAAAGATCTCATGGATGGATGGATGGATGGATGGACGGATGAAGAGGGGTGGGACAGCAGGCAGGCTCCATGGGAGATTGGCTTAAGTAGCATGGTGCCTGGCTCCCTGCAGTCACTGAGCCTCAAGTTCAAATTCAGAAGAAAAAAAAACCTGTCAAAGCAAATACATGCCTAAACCCAATCACATATACACAAACTCAGGAACATCCTTGGTGTCACTGTAGCAGCATAAAAAAGACTGCCATTAGGCCGAGCCCTAATAGATACGAGATGATCCATTTGTAACATAAATGTAACTTTGTTGTGTTTGTGAACGGCCGCACTAGCCCGCACGAATTTCATCAAATATCTTTTTCACATGCTTGACGAAGCACTATAGCTTTCCCTTACTGGAGGAGATTGAGAGCATGTGTATATGTGCCTCTTTGTGAGTATGTGAGAATGGCGACTGGGAGTGTTTTTCTCCGATAACCTCAGTTTGTTACTTTTTGATCCTGCTAAATTAAGATAAGGGGCTTGGTTAATTAAACTGTCACATGGCAATACCTTGAGGAATTGCGAGGCCAACGCAACTTTAATTGGGTGGCTGCAAATGCCCCTGCGTTGCCTCTCTTTTTCATGAAGCAGCCCCACAGATGGGGGAGAAGCACCCTCGTGGCTACTGGCAAAGGAAAAAAGAGCTGAAGAATGACACACATGAACATTTTAATAAAGAGGGGTGGGGCACAGAAAGATTGATCTGATTGTTAATGTGTTTAAAAAAAACCACTGTACTGTGTAACTGTAAATGTTGTTCCTATCGCTTCCGCATTACAGGGTTAACACTAGATTAGACTTAACAGGAGGATTTTTAATTGCTACTTGAGTATGCACGAGTGAGAGTTGTGTAATTTTCTGTACATTGCAGTCGTCTCCACGGTGCATTAGTTGCAAGGGTCCCCAAAGCCCCATGGACAATGTCAGCAAGCTTAAGATGCATCTGTAATTACCAGCAGCCAATTAACAGCTGACCTCACCGCCCCACCTCAAACCACAACAAAGATCTATTATGGAGATTTAGAAGGCTTGCAGTGTAAACAACTAAGTGTGATGGATCTTCCTACTGTGCTTATGGGTGTTCACGCCTCCTCATTGGGTTTACACACATATGCTTTATTGAAATTCAGAACCACGTAGATGGATGGGTGTTTTGCTGGTATGTAGGTTTTTCTGTAACAGGTTTAAAAATAACATTTGATCAAATGTTCAAGTTTCGGATTTATTGCAGGAAGTTAAAAGCATTTACTGGAGTATCTTAACATGACGCATCAGAAATACTCTGTGTTCTAACTTAGTGCTATTCATTTTAAGGGCACACAATGCATGACGTTAATTGAAATCTTTTAATCTGGTGTGGTTTTATAAAATCAGTGCCACTAAGAATACTGTGGGAACTTAGTGTCGTTGCTGGGTGAGATTTCCTTGATAGCATAGCTCCCATTCTGTGGTGATGTTTTGAAAACAGTTGTCCATCTGCCCCTGGAGGTGATCAAAATCTGCCTTGATTAACAAGTGGGAAATCTCGGTAATGGTCCCTTGTGCTGACTCTCATCCCCTCCCAAGTGGGGATCAAAGAGGATGAAGTTTTGAGCCTAGGGATAATCTAGTTCCCTAGATTGTGATAATGCTGCTCGGGATGATCGTGTGGATGAGAGCGGGTTTCGGCGTGCTCGTGCCTGTGGGTTTTGTGCTTGCATGTACTTGTGCGCCAATGTGTTGGTGCTCAAAAGAGAAGAGGCAGACAATAGCAGAGTGAGCCACTGAAATAGTACACATAGGCTGATGGAAAATAGGCTGTTGCTGTATCTAGGCAACCACATCAGAATTCAAGACATACCAAACAACAGGTGATTGCCACCATCTTCCATTTCAGTTTTAAGCTGATTAATTATACTCAAATATTAATTCATGGTTTACAACAAATCCTACTGTATACAGACATTTGCAGTTTGATGAATTTAGACAGGCAGCCATCTGATCTTTGATACAGTACAAGGACAAGGACAGTTATCCTTTTCATTTATTCCAGAAAAAATGTGTTACTATGTGCATAACATCCTTTTATAGAAGAAATGACCTCTTTTAAACTTCTTTTTTTCATAAGTCTCCAGCAGTCTCTGACATTAACTATGCTTCACTTGTGAGATGTTACAATAGCAGGTACTGTCGCTTTTTAAAACATTTCATTAGAATTGGAATCTGGAATTTTTTTTTTTTTTTTGACTTGGCCATCATTTCTATCTTCTTGGCCTATTTCTTAGGATCATTAGCCTGTCAAAAGTCAGCTTACGATTCAACTTTGCATTTGACAGATGACGCCACGTTAAATTTAGCACTCTTAACATAATTTATAGTTTAATCAAATGACTGCAAGTTTTCAAGTTCGTGACTCATCTCAGCAGCATCACTCGACCAAGCTTCAGGGTTGGTCCGAAGCTGCTTGATTATGGCAAAAATCATAATCGGCATTATGGCCGGTTTATTTGTCTTGATTATTTAACATGATTATTCATTAACCTAACGTTCATCATGCAGTTACTAAACTACACCAAACATGTCTTTCTGTAGGGGATTTTTCTCTAACTTTTAATATAACTCAAACGAAACACATAAATCAAAATAGAGGTAGATGTGTTGGAGGACACAGGCTCACGTTGTGCCGAGTTAGGCCCTGATCAGAAGTTTGTCCAGAACAACCTGCCAAGCACTCGTCGCCCCCTGCAAATGCAGATGAGAGCAACATCCTCTACCTTTGATTCATCTGTCCAGAACACATTATTTGAAAAACGCCTGGTTTGCCTTTAATAATAATAATAATAATAATAATTATTCCGATCTGTAATTTAGCTCTGATGTTTTTTTGAACAACAAAGGCCATTTTTGTGGCACACATCCCAAAATGTCAGATTGGGCAAATCTTTTTTCTGATTTTAGACTCATGCTTTTCGACATAAGCAACTAAAACAGTTACCAGCCATGCATGCATGGATGGATGCATGGCCTACTCTTGGGTTGAATTTACTGAGATGCCAATACTGGATATATTGGCAGATATTTGAAATCTGTACCACTTGAAGTTAATTTATCTAAAATAATTTGAGAAGTTTCATCAAACTTCTTGCTTGTCTTAGTCATCGCAAGCTTTGTTTTGAAGCTCTTATGGAGTATTAGAAATGTATGGGATTAGACCGGATGATTAGCCTTTTTCACTCATTGTTCACTTACAGAAATAATTTGTCAGTTAAACTAATGGTCCACTGGTGGGTCTAAGATGTTTCCTGGCTATCCACCAATACTTAAGGCTGCAGCTAGTTCAGCATTTAACCACATTTAGCAAAGACATGTGGATGTTAACCTGCAATGAAAGAAGGCTGTTAGTGTTAACAAACTCTCTCAACAAACCTATTCATTGTTGTGTTAAGCTTTAAATTGTGCTCAGTTTTGAATGTTTTCTGAGTGTTTTCTCACTTTTAGAGTCTATTTTTCATTCTGTTTAATGATCAAGGAAATAAGTTGCCAAGAAAATCAATGAGACAGAGAGCTCTTCAATTTCTGCCACGATGGCACCACATGCTTTAATAGCAAAGACAGCCAGACCCTAGATCCCAAAGATTTAAATCAGACCAGGCTCCACCTGTCACATCCTAAGGAGGTTTTTTATCACTGGCCCTAATCTGTGGTTGTAATTTTTATGGATTTGAAGGTGTGCTAAATTCTGAAAATGATTACAAAATGTGTGTTTCATGTGCCATTTATTTGAGAACATCACCTCTATTTGTTGGCATTATTTTAAAAAGGATCCAGCATTTGCTTGTTCAGGTCTGTTGAAAAATTCAACAGTTTGAGATGTAATTTTGATCCAGTACACCTTGTTTGTTAGAAAAAAAAAAGAGAAAAAAAACATTTGCAATATGAAACATAAACAGCAACAAACTGGGACTTTCTGAGTTTTTTTCTTTTCTTTGTAACTTACGGTTTGCAAAATGACACTAAGCTTAAGCTCTGTTGAATCTCATTTAAGTCTTAAGTTCCCTGTTGTTCTGCATGATCTACTCCCACCCTGATCTGTGTCTGGTGTTGGTGTCCAGCTGTTCCATCAGCACGACAAGTGGTTCAGGAAACTCCCTCATTGTTCACTGACCAATCGCAAACACACCAGAATGCTGTCAACGAGCATTTTCCACCCAGTGGTTTGCATTTGCCTGCACCTGTGGTTTTAGCCCAGAGGGCACAGGATGCAGGAAGAGGGGAGGGGGGGCAAAATGGGGAGATGCTGGGCACTGGCGTGGAAAGGAAGTCAGATTTCGGATTAGACTGTCTTTCTGTGTGTCGAGATTAAGCGTAATAGATTCATTCTGAGTTTCCCTCTTTTTGTTGTGTTTTCCTCAAAATGCATCAGAGGCCAGCTGAGCCTTAGCACCCGTATTTGCATTTTTGCAATTTGCATGGACTCATTGGAGCTCTGAGGCAACTTACGGTTGTGTGTGCACATGTGCAGGCATGCGTGCGTTTCTGGTGTGTGCTTTGTAATTTGACAAGCAAAATAAAGAACTTGTCCAAACAATCTAATAAACGTGGCTGAAAGAAGCTGCGCTGCATTCATTGAATTCTTGGCCTCAAATCACCTGGAAGCACAAAGCATTTATTTTCCGACATTTACTAGAATGTTAAGAAATTACATTCACAGCCTTCGCTGACTTATCACATGTTGTAACACTGTATCATACTGCAGTTGAGAGTCTACTGAGGAGAGTTACTAGGATAGATACTCAGTCTGCACTGCAGTGCTTTGCTAGCCTGGGTTGTGAATCTTATCAGGCAGAGTTGTGGTAGTGGATTTTGTGTGTGCGTGTGTGTGTGTTTGTGAGTTTGTGTGCCTGTGTGTGTGTGTGTCCAGGCCCCTCTGGAGTCCATTAATCCCAAATCTAACAGACTTACTGCAGAGGCAGCCTTTGATGTGTGCTGAATCCCTCTCTGGAATATTGGATGCTGCTTCCATAATACCCACTTCCCTCTCTCTTGTCAGGAATACATTGTTTTGTTCCCCCCCCCATGATGTTGATGTTGTCCAGCAGGACAGGTGGCTGCTATGTTATGAGTTTGTTTACAATTCAGGTGTGTTTTTAGTGGTCCTCTGATCTGTGATTTTACATCTCTGAGCTCCTTTAATCCCATTCTTATCTTGTGTAAGCCTTCTAATCTTTGACCCTAATCTTAAAGCGTCACATAGAATGGGGCAGTGCAGATTGACAAGAGTTGTTTTTCTCACCTTCAAATTCAATGCATACATTTGTCAGCGAGAGCTGGGGTCCTCCAGCCTTGGGGTTTTCTGTCTTGCGAGCTGAGTCTGAAAGGTATTTATTGTTATATATTTCTATTTATTTGTGTTTTATTGCAGCGGCCTGGACTTGAACCCAGCCTATTTTAAAGCCTCATGCTTATAACCCTCTAGTCTCAGGAGTGAAACAGATGGAGAGGCAAAGAAAGTATAAATTAGATAGTGAGATGGAAAACGCATTTCTATTTGAAATGATTATCCTCCCTGACGGGTATACTAATAGACTGTTATTGCATTTCCGTCAGTTTCTTTTAATCTAATCATGCTTATAAACAGATGAGTGAGAGTGTTAGTGTTTGCGTATATTCATCCATACAGAGACATAAGCAACCAGTGTCTAGACGGCAAACACCAATTTGGCTGGCGCATGGAGGAACGTCAATGCTAAAGCAATGCTGCTGAAACACTAGGCATGTTCTTCTGCATGGAGAGGAGATTGCAGTGACAGACAGACAGCAATGGAGGAGGAGGTGGCGCAGCAGAACTAGAGGAGAGCCTGGCAGAGCTCACTGTTGCTAATACATCCAAAGTGTGTCAGTTAGCTCTCTAAATGTGTTAGGCCCCGGGGCTGAGAAAGCCAACACCATCGACTCAACCTACCTCACTTCACCTTTCCACTTAGCCTCTGATCAACACCCACCAACATCCTTGGGGGGGGCTTCATTGGCACAATTGATCAAATGACTACATGCTAAAGTGTACAGTTTTCTTATTCTGCATATTAGTCTCATGAGTGCATGTGCTGAAGCATGAAGAGCAGTGGGGTGGCAGGTAGCTTTACAGTTGGTGTGCCTTCGCACTCACTTCCCTCTTTTGGCAGCTTCACTCCAGCGTTGAGCAGGCAGTCGGGGTGTGGGTGATCCCAGTAAGTCATAATACTATTTTTTATATGACAGTTCTCTTAATGATCGTGCAGAAGAAGTAGTTTAATTTTAACTTTAATATATATCATATATAGTATATATCATTTATTGATAACAGTGTACATTAATAATGTAGCCAGCATTAACATGTGCCTTTATTATATCTATCTATCTATACTGTCAGGTCCCGATGCATATACTGTATATATAGTAACCAGTTTTCCATTCCTTATTTATTCGATAGTTTATTCCATTGTCTTTGCACTCTACACCATTACACAAATAAATATGCTATATGTGTTGTTATTATCTGTGTCGTGTTGTTATTGTCTATATTGTCTGTTTGCTACTTCTAACTACGTTAAGAGCAAAGAAAAAACAGCATCCAATTCCTTGTATGTATACACATACCTGTCCAATAAAGCTGATTCTGATTAAAGGACTGACTGACTTTCTGTGCTCTAGTGAGTCGAGAGTGGAAGAAAAATGAAAATATGACACACACTCTAACAAGCGGGCTTGGTCTGTCAGATTAGTCTGTTTATAAACATCTGACTGGTGTCATGTCAGGTACATGATTAAATTCACAATGTTTTTTTTTTTCCTCACCCAGTTATGGATGCTGTTAGTTCAGCTGAACTAATGTGAAATGCATGTTTTTGAGTGTCGCTGAGAAATGTGAAAGGTTCTGGTTGGTTGGTTTGTCAATTCTGTAGAATTTAGTCTGAGAAAAACGAATGTCATAGCCAATCACGGGCTTTTGTCCTCCATCATCATCTCCAATAATATGTAAGGTAAGGTTCTGGCAGACATTAGTATCAAGAATTTTTAAATTGATATATTTTGTCCATGCTGCATTGACTTCGAAATCATCAGAAGCATTTTTTTTCTCTTGCACAATGTCAATGACAAGCTTAATCTTTTAGGTTTTTCCCCACCTTGTCTTTCATTAGTCTTGACTGTTAACCTTCTTGGTTTGTCATCTATTTGCCTTGTTTGACAGGTTTAGTAGAGCCCGACCGATGTAGGAAGACCGATACTGATACCTGGCAATTTAAAAATCCGATATATTGACCAATTTTTTTTCTTTCAGACACATGAAAATTCCCTAAAAATGTATTGCCTAGAGTCTTTATTAAGACAATATGACAGTGCAGTTTAAAAATAGACTTGTTTTATTACTTATTTATCCTCCTCCGACTCCGCTCGGATCAGCTGGTTGTTGTATACGTGGAGTTCAAAGCACATGTTGCCAGTAGGGAAGCTGCAGAGTGCCCTCTAATGTACAAACTTCACTACTGATTGAAGGGCGTGTCTTCGGTCTTTAATTTTAAAATTTTCCATTTACTGATTGTGATAAAGGCCAATGCAGATATGTGAGCAAATAGCTAATATCAGCGAATGTATTGATCTCGCCGATATACTGGTCAAGCTCCGCTGTTTTACCTACTAAAGAAATGCTATTGCTAGTGGCAACAACCTGTCAGAATTTTCCATTTGCCCTTTTGCATGATAATACAGTTTATCTCAGACCTGAGTTGAAATCAGCAGTCCCAATGCTGGAATAATCAACATCATTGGTTATGAGAGAACCACGTCCTAATGCAACAGTACAGATGGTACTATTCTGCTTTACACTCTATGTATAAGTATTGTATTACAGTGATGGTTCTGTGGAGACAGAGCGTCAGAAGCACTTTCCCTAATCCCGCTAAAGCAGCACACATGGGAATGATTACTTGCACAAAGCCATGACACTCTGAGTTGTTCAAATCCCTTTGTTCAAAAGAGAGCGACAAACAGAGCTGCAGACAGAGAGAGGGAGACAATAAAAGGAAGTGATTTAATTCAGTAAATGTGACATCATTTTATGTCTAGTTGATCGTCTTGTTGTATGGGTTGCCCGAATGAAACCTCCACACTTTTCCTTGTTGCTTTAGGCTGGTTTATCAGGACAGGGCCACAACATTTTATTTTTAGGCAACAAATTGAGTCAGTTTAAGAAAAGATCCCTCAATTCTAGAGCAATGGGAATGGATCATTAACGCAGCATGGTTAAAATGTAAAAATTTGTTGGAGGGAAGCACTTCAAAAGACGACCCTATGTGAATTAGAAACAAAAGGTTTCCTTTCATTCTTTCTTTAATAGGGTGTTTTAAACCTGTTTTCTCCTTGGATAGAAACAGGATTTCGGTAATGAGCTGGTGAGTCATAGATTCTCTCGGCTTAATTTTTTTTATTCCCTGCCCCTCCCCTTTTTCTGTTTCTCTCTCGCACTTTATTTCTTGTGCTCACCGTCTCTCTAAATGGGCCAAGGCAACTTTCTTTGCTGTCTACTGGGGAAAGGAAGTAGATTAAGGCTGTTAACAGGCAGAAGGATGCTGATCAGCCTTTCTGGTCTCTGCTCTAATGTCTGGTCCATACTGTGCTTTCTTCCTCCTGAGGCTCCTGGTCTATAGGCTCCCTTTGAACACATTGCATTTTGTTTTGAACTTGCATGTGGTGGAAGAAGTGCTGTTTAACTGAAAAGCCCATTTGATTCCCACAAATATACCCCAAAACGATTTAAAAGTGTCATGCAGAGACCAAGGCAAAAAAAAAAAAAGAGTGCACTGTCTTCACATCTGCAAACAGTAAGTAGTAGTGAGTAGAAATAAAGCCTTGTGCATGCCTGCTGTGTCTATTTGTGTTGCTTATGAGTGAACATGCTGTGATGTGCACACTCTAAAGACAAGGCACACACAAGCACACTATATTTAGATGACAAACTGCCATAAACCCAGGCTGAAGGGGGAAGAAATAAACAAAAGAGAGGGGGAAAAAAGCAAGGCGGTCCAGAAGCATCCCCTGTCACGGTGCAATCCCCCATGTCCTAATTACACAGGCTTAGAGGAAACGGAGGATTAGCCACTGATTCACCACGCTTCTCGCCTCATCTTCTAATAAGTTCCTTTCTTGTCTCCTTGCCACCCTTTGTGCCGCCCTGCATGTCTCTCTCAAGGTAAAGGTAGCAAGATCCTATTGACCTGTAACTTTCCGTCTTTGTTACCTTTTGTTGACATGCCCGGCTTGGAGGGCAAGAGCTTGTTTGGTTTGCAAACATGCTGCCATAGAGTCGCAAAGAGCCGTTTGAAACAATTGTTTGCCTGTGGATATGTTTTTGAAAGAAAATTTTCAAATTTTTAATCTATAATGACCTACACGCGTTCAGTGTAAAAGACAAAAAAATAAAAAAAATAAGATTTTGAATAGGTGATTTAATTTTTTAAAGTTAAATTAACAGTATTGGTAATTACCAAAGTTTTTTCTCTAATGGGTAATCCACCTATGTGAGTGTTCTTTAATCAAAATGATCATTTTAACGTTAAAATATAATTATTGATGTTATGCATGAATGGTCGAATTTAAAGTTTCATGATAAAGCAGAAAAAAGAGTAAAGTACACTATTATTTTTTGATTAAGATGCAAAATTACAGTTATTTGCTCGCATTCCTGAAAAGAAAAAATAGCTTTAGTGGTTAAATGTTAATTTCAGACTCAGAGAAGTCCAGTGTGCTGGCTCAGTTTTGAGCATGCATTCATAACTATGAATGTAGCATATACAGTGCTTAACCTTAACCTAGAGCTGCATATTTTTGAGAAATTGTCCTTTGACCTCTGGCAACATTATACTTTGTTAAATGAACATATGATAAACAAATGGTATTGCAGCTGATCAGTGCAGAGTTGTTGTAGAGTTCCCTTTATAAACAATGGGTAATGTTCTTCAGTGTTATAGATTTTTCAGATTTATTGTTTGCTAGGTATAAATAGCTTAATGACAGTAGGATAGATGTCTGAAGGCTGTTCCTGTCAGACATCTATATCTAATAGCTTCCCTGTGGCTACTCTCCTGCAATTGCTCCACCATTAAAACACTTACAGGGTGAAAGAAGTAGGAGCGATCTATTGCCAGAGGAAATGTGAATTATACAAGGTCTTAAGTCACAGGTTGGAAAAGAGGCTCTTTTTTTTTGGATTGTCCATGGCCAGGATCTGTCTTGACTGACCATACAATATTTATTGAGTGTCTCTGACTGCTGTGAACACTGAAGGCTCGGAGCGACTGTATGCACAGCAAAAAGAAAGCGGTTAGTTTTCTTTTCCTCTCTTTCTGTGTCTCGAGCAATGAAAATGCCTCGTTGAAGAACACGTAGAACTTGGCTGAGTGGGTTTCTCAAACACGACAGTGGGAACTTTGTGAAGAAAGTTGTCACACATCAGTTTACCTGTTCTCAGCTTCTTTTGGCCTTTAATAGCTTACCGTGAACGTTTATTACCGTGGAACCTGTTTTTCTAGTCTGAAGTTTACCTGTCAACAGATAACAGAGAAATGCTGACATCCACTTCTTTTTTCACGCACACTCCTAGGCTGACCTTTACAAATAAACAAATAACCTGGCAGAAATCTTCAATAATTGATATTGCATCAGTGAGCTCATGGATCATGTGTGAATTACAAGTCTAAAACATGCTGTGAAAACAGACTAAATTCAGGGAAAGTTATTCTATTCATATTTAAACCAAGTAGGTTTATTAAAAAACAATCAGTATGTCTTCATGTTGCCTGCACACTCACACTGGAAAACTCTTAAGCGATCACTCCACCAGGACATGAACAGGCACACACATACACACGCATGTGCACTCACATGCAGCAACTGTTATGAAACCAGGTAGGTCATTTGAAAACAAATTTGTGTTTATAAGGACTTCATCCCGCATTTTAGGGCCCTCAATGCTACTTTGTGTTAAAGGGAAAGTGCTATTTGAGAACATCAACCCGGCTGCCTGGATGCTCCTCATCTGCACAACCCACAGGCCCTTCTTGCCACCCACAGCACACAGTAGTGCTTGCTCATCATTGATTGGGCTTTATGTATTTGTTTTTGTTTGAATATGAGCTTATGCTCCTCTTCCTCTTCCTCTTGGGTTTTTATCCCCCTCTCTCCTATGCATAAAGACTCCCTCCCCAAGGTGTTCTTTGAACAACTTAGCCAGGCATTAGCTGATGGAGGGACTTGTAGCTCACGAGGGAACGCCTGAAGAGAGGACGTGTTTGATCCTAAGATATCTGCCCTTGATTCTGTCTCTTCTGTGCCAGCCACCCAGTTCTCCTCACCTCTGTTGCCAAGCGTTTCTGCCTATAAGTCGGTATTCTTACGCCTCCAACTGAGATGAAATCTATCACACTGGAGAGGACTACTCATTGTGCAAAATCACCCGCTGCACACGAAAAAACAAAAAACAAAGATAACAGATCTATTCACTCTACATCTCTAAGGTACGCTTTACGTTAGATTGATCCCACAGTTTAGCAGGAACATAAAGTAAATAAGGAGAGCTTCATTAAAAAGAAAGAAAAAGTGCATTTAGAACTTCAGCTTGCTTCAATTGACCAATTTATATCACATCACAGACAAAATTGACTGTTGTTTTTTTTTGGTTTCAAGCAGAGCAGTAGACCAGTGTAAAATGCTGGTCCCCTAGCAAACTGTGATGAGTACACCAAAGCAGCAGTTTCATGGAAATACTATTGTTTTCCAGCCTCTTGAAATTAAGTTGGCAAAACATACTGGCCAACTGTAGAGAAGAGCCAACATTCCCAGCGCAGCTTTGTTTTAGATTCATAACAGTATCAGATGCAGTAATTCACTTGAGTAACGTCCTCATTTTCACCACAGCAAAACTGTGTAACTAGAAAGGAATATAGACTGACTTTTATCTGGAAGAATGCAAAACATAACATTCTGAGGTCCCTCACAAACTTAACATCAGATCAAATGAAAAAAAGGGAGTTTTCAAAATAAAGCTCTCCCCTCCCCTCCCCAAAGACAGAATGACATTTCCACAGATTTTAAAAGCATTTACATTAAAATCCATTCCATCAGTACTACTTTCTTTGTATATATATATATATATATATATATATATATATATATATATATATATATATATATATATATATATATGGCCCCTCTAGTCTACCTTGTCAGCTGATTTCTTGAAAAGATAATACGGCACAGTCTGTTTGTTAAGACCTAAAGTTTGAAATTCTCTATTTAAGTACTGTTTTTGGTCGACTGGCGACCTGAGAAGTCAGATATTTAGCAAACATTAGGCTCAGTCAGAGTGGAGACTCTCTCATCTGTGCAGTCCAAATATTTAGTTACCCTGATTGGCTGAGGATGCAGGAGTGTGTGTGTGTGGGGGGGGGGAGGTACATGGATGGATCAGCTGGGTTAGATAGCAGTAGGTGAGGAGATTAAAAAGAAAATGACACACACATGCACGCCTAAACACACACTGTGAGCTCCCCCAGGTGAACAGGTGCAGTCATGGTCTGTCACAGATGCTCGGCGCAATTCGTCAGCTGCCATTCCTCCTGTCCACCTTGGGTGGGTTAGGAGAAATTCACCACAATGCAACCGCAGATATACATAAATGCAATGATATTACATCAGATAATTTTCTAGTCTCATAGGCTACTTCAATAGCTCATAGAGTTGTCTAATGACTCCTCAGTTGTGCATGAGGGTAAAATGATTTATGAAATGATTTGTAAGTTTTTAACAAGTTTCTGAACTTAGGGAGGAGTTTAACACGCTACAGATTTGCCCAGTGTTCAGCTTGCTGCTTATGTTTTTGCTAGCAATAGCCTTTGAGTACACCTCCCTTTTGGTTCATCCCTCCCTTCCCAGGAACCACAGTGTGTGACAGAGGGACATTAATCACAGGGCTGGGTAATAAAGCGAGGAGGGATGGGCATGTAGGGCCAGGGGGGCAGGCGTCTGGAGGGAGAAAAGGCTGTTTAGGGAAATCACACCGTACTTTATGACACACACTGATACACAGGCACACTTTTACACTCACAGGTTTAGTCGCACACCCTATGCGCACCATACTGAAAGCATCCACCCTAAAACGTTGAAAAATTAGCTCTGCCCTAAATTAGAAAAAACAACTCATTATTTAGAGAAATGTGACCACTGCCTCTCTGTTAGTCAGTGCTTTGCTCACTTTATGTTTCATGTCATGTGGCCCGGTCCTCGTTAATGAAGTGTTACTTTAGAAAGACTTTTTCTGAGCGCAAATGAGAGGAAGTTTTTTTTTCTTTTTTCTTGTTGTTGTTTTGTAATTTAGGTAGGCATGATAGGTGTTTGCAGCTCATTAAAGAATAACACCTTGACTGTTGCTGAGATGACTGGAAATATTTATTACACTGAAAATGTGAAACGGTAAGACAATGTGATTGCATGTGACCACTTACTAAATGAATTTCTTTAATCCACTGGGTGTCGGGGTTTACATTTCTAACTCTTTTGACATCATCTTCATTCTTTCTTGACATCTAGCACTGGAAAAATCAGTTGTCATTCATATCAAGTAGATTTAGAATAGTTTCCCAGTACTACTGCATTATTGCAGAGTGCAGCATCAGCACTATAGATCCTTCAGATTGGCCTATAGAACTAACTGAAAGCAGACAAAAATGTAAATCAAAATTTAAGAAGAACATTATAACGGCATTGATTCATCCTGTGCTCATAGATGAATTGTAACTCTTCCTCACAGTACCTGTTTTTGGGGCAATCCTTTAAACCATTTAACAGTGGTGCTGGTTACATAGCATTTCTACTAATATAATACATACTTACTGCATTCTAAAGGAACACATACAGTACACTGCGCTGGAGTCCTACCAATATATCAGTGGGGCCAATATATCGACCACTATTAGCTATTTGCAGATATATCAGTATCTGTATTTTTAAAAGCCAATAAATGAAAATTTTGAAAAGAAGACACAGGATAATCTCCCTTCAACCATGCTATGAGTGTTAATGTTGCATAATTTGTCCACATGGCATTCTGAAACACAAACGCAACAACAAGCTGATTTGAGCTGAGTCAAGCGCAGCACAAACTAATAATCCATGGCTTGTTGTGAAAATAAAACAAGATTATTTTTAAACTGCATATTATCTCAGTATGTAAGTACACATAAGAAAGTTTGTATGTTTTGTGTATCTAAAAGACAAAAAAAATTATCAGCCCATATATCGGATTTTATCTGTATCGGTCTTAAAAATCCTATATCGATCGGGCTCGACACTACACACCACAGGACAATATAATCAGTGGAGAATGGATCGTTTTAGAAGCAGACTAGAAAGTTACTTCCCTCTGTAACATGGATTCCTTTTTAATGGTGCTAATCTTGTAATGTGACACGTTGCTTTTGTTTTAATGTCATCACAGAAATAATTAGTTCGGATTATTATTTGGGAAGATCCACCTCTAAAAAGTCATTTTTAAATAGATGCACGAGGGATCATCTTCACTCCTTGAAATGAGAAAACAATTTAAAATCCTTCATTCATCTCTGTTTTTTCTTTGACTGCCCCTATCTTAGCCTGGATGTTCTCACAAGGCACATCAATATCTGATGTTGACAAATAAAACAGTGAAGCAGGATCATGTACTTATTTGCTTTCTTTTGACACTCTGTGTCCTTTTGCTATTGCTGAAATATTTCCTCGAGCAGATTCCTGACTTTTATATCTGTTTTCATGTGCTTTTAGCAATGAAGATAACTGGCAGCTACAGAGCTGTCCTATCAAAGTCATTGTTGCACATGCTTGAAATTCTGCCCTTAAGGAAGGCAATTAACCCTGCTAAAGGTAGCAGCTCTGTTTCTCTGTTCAGAAAGCATTCACAAGTTTAAAAAATAGTGTGTGTGGAATTAAACCTTTTTGCTCGCAATAGAGGTATAATAAATATCTGATTTCAATAAAGGATTCAGGTTAAGTCTCTACAATAGGGGTACAAAGATACAAAAATCAGCTGTGTTTGACTCCTGACCTGGCATTTTGAAGTGTTTCAGCTGCACATTTCCTTGAAGCCAAAGCTTCTTTCTGATGATAAGATGTTCTTGTCATCCTACATGCTGAGAAATCTCAAATTTCTCCTGAATATGAGTGGATCACCTCCTGTCTTTCATGGCTTCCCAGTTATTTCACAGACACTGTGTTTATAAGCTGTAATGGCCTTTTCAAGACTCGAACGTAAGATGAAGTCTGAAAATACATTTCTCTTTATAATATCAGTGTCCGGTATTTGGGCCCGCTTTGCAAATGAATGAAGACCGAACGATAAAAATTCTCTGTGCATGGTGTAAATATTCATGCTATCTCAAGGTTTTGATTTTACAACAAATACCTCAAATACCGACTTCAAATTGAAGATGCCGAGCAAAAGTGTCAGGACAGTATAAGCGGGTATAGTGATGGACATATAATGCGGGCAATGCGGTTCCTTCAAAATAGTTTTATATGTATATTGCAGTATCAATTCAGATGAATGGATTTTCTGTCTGTGTACTTTATATTGGCCCACATAATCCCAAAAGACAAACTGGAAAGGAACATGCCCCTGGTGGCCATATTAAAACAGGCGAACATGTCCTTGGTGCAGACATCTACTGCCCATCCCAGAGAGCTGGTGGAGCCTTGGTGAAGAAAGAAAGAGAGAGAGAGATGAATGTCACCTCTGCTCTCATATGTCATATTGGTAGTCATAGATATGAGGAGAACGCCTCAAGGTTGAACGTGCAGCTGAGACATGAATAATCTATCAGTGGTTTCCTCCAACTAAACAGAGGGAAATATGTCAGCATGGATTATTTATACTTTAATATACACACGCTGAATGGACAATCACCTCTGAGAGCGTCAAGACATTGCTGAGGCCAAGTTAATTGTTTGTGTCTGGAATTCTTGCACATTGGTTGTGACAGGCAGTGGTTGTTAACCAAGCACGGTTACATGTATTCTCTGTACTTGTAGCTTGTTGATGGATTACAATAACAGTGTGTTGTTGTTGGAAAGTGCACTCAGGTTTGTTTGTTTGTGTGGATTTTTTTTTAATGCAGAAGCTTTGGACCGAATCATTGATCTTTGTGCTTTGACATGTTGTTTATATTTTCTTAGCCAAATCACTTTTGCACAAAACACAGACACACACTCTCATGTTTCTCAGTGTGCACAGATGCACGCAATCACCCCCACACTATTTAAATGTAGCCTATCTCGTACTGGTCTGGCCTCTGCTTTCCAGCTCACCTTATTTCCTCCTCAGATGACTGCTTTGACATGTGAAATGTCAAGCTCTCTTTGCCAGCACTGTTTGGCTTCTTCAAACATTTGTGAAGTGTTAAGCTCATCTCTACAGCTTAGGAGGGCAGTCTCTTAGGAATCTAGACTGCTGACCCACAACGCAGCAAAGACAGCCTAGCCAAGTGCACTCAAGCACATCCACTCTGTCTGCTCATTCGCATCAACCAAAGATTGTATTAGTCCCAAGTTTGTGGTCTCTAAAGCAGCACTCTCACCGTGCTGCAGAGGTTCATGCATTGCATAATGGAACTGATGGGGTAGCATTGTAGCTCTTAACAGTAATGTTGTCTTTTCGCATTTAGTTGAAAATAATAGCAGGATGCTGCTCTTAGTAGCCTCATTCTAACTCCATTTAATGTCGCCTTTAAAGCAAAGCCAAAGCAAACACTTTGAATCCCCTTGTTACCAAATTCTCCTGAATTCCACCTACTGATTTGAGTTTCAGAGTTTAGACCACAACAGGCTCATTAGAAGAAGATAAATTACTCTGATTTTTAAAATCCCGTGCCTTGGTTGCAAACTTAGTGTGCAACAATGAACAAATCAAGGTTTAAATCATTAGCAGTCGGCCAGAAAGGTGAAAGAGGTGAGAAGCTGTAATGAAAATGAGCAGGAAAGATGGGTATGTTCCATTATTTGTGTCTGCCACCTGTTCTGCTCACACTTTTACTGGGCTATAGAAACAGACATGAAAATCCCATGACTAGAACTGCCTTATTTCTCTCCCTGAAGACAGCTGCCTTAGTGTTACATTTCTTCAAGAAAGTGGAAATGTGTTGTTTATTAAATTTGGTTCCACAAACAGAAAGAGATGCATCACATATCTCAAAATGATTATGCAATTAGCTTGAGCTGTTTAGATTTTTGTACAAAGTAACCTCTGCATTTTGCCGGAGATGGCTGTTAAATCGTCCCGTGTGAGGTTGCCTAACCTCTTTCATTCTTTGTTTATGCTTCTTTAACTAAAGGCATGACAATCTTTTTCAGTTACTTTTACAGTATATTTCACAGTTGCAGCTGATGATGTTTGTGTTAATTTCATTTGTACTGAATTTGTATTGAAACTGTTATTGTCTTTCTGTGTGTCCTCCTGATTTCATCCCACCCAGCCAATGGAAAAATTCCATTTATGGGACAACAGATGCTCTTTTTCTGTTTTTGTTTTGTTTTGTTTGTTTGTTTTTCACATTTTTTTTTTCACTTATGCCCAAATGGAGAAAAAAAAATGTGCTTCTTCTTTTATTATTATTCTTTTTAAACCAAGTTCTGGATCCATTTGACACAGGCATGAACACTCCCATAATCAGCCAGAGTGTGCATCCTTCTGAATAGAGATGAAAGAGGGGAACACACACACACACACACTTATACACACATGCGTGCACACACGCCAGCAACAAGAGCACACAAATAAACAGGCACAAACACACACAGGGAAGAAGCACAAGCCATTTGGCACAGCCTCTCTGTCTAGGGAGGGCTTCAAAGCCCACTGACATGAATTTATGATAACGGCACTATGCCTTTGCCAAACCTCAACTGTTGTTGTTTTTCCTCTTGCTCCCTCCCCATCATTTCTGTATGCTTTGCCATCCCCTTGATCAGAGCTTTGGAAATTGCTAGCAGGTGTCCCCCAGTCCCCTTGAAAAGCCATGTGCATGTACTATATGTGCATAAGTGTTCATAAATTTATGTGTGTGTTTCAGTTGGGACAGTCTGAATGGACTCTTCCTTTTTTTTTACATAATTTCATTAGGTTTGGCTCTACTTCTTAGACTTTAAGGTTCCAACTTCTTGTGCAGTTCAGTTCCATAATAGTTCTATGAATCCGTTACCCTCTCCCTGTGTGGTTTTACTTGATTCTGTGCTCACTACTGACATGCATATCACTTTCTTCTCCATCCATCCCCTCCCTTTATTTCTCTCTACAGATGAGGATTGTCTGAATTGTACAGAGGAGTGCAGGGTACTCGGTCATTCTGACCGCTGCTGGATGCCCCAGTTCCCCACCGGAGGAAACCAGGCAGAGGGTGTTGACTACCGCAACAATATGTTTGTGCCAGCAGGGATGGAGACTGTGCCAGAGACAGAGACCTACGAGACTGTCAACCCCAATGGCAAGAAAACGTTCTGTACTTTTGGCAAAGAGAGACGTGACCACACCATCCTGGTTGCCAACGTCAAGCCCTACTTGAAGGCGAAACGTGCTCTCAGCCCACTGCTCCAAGAGGTACCCTCAGCCTCTGGCAGTCCTACCAAGGGCTGCTCCACCATGTCTCCCTGCTCCTCAGTTAAAAGTCCTGCTGATGGGGCTGAAGGCAAACCTCCTCTGGCCACCTGCTCTGGCCACTACGGGCCTCCTGATGGTCAGTACCTGTCACCAACCAAACAAACCAGAGACCAGGGGGTCTACCCATCCTTGCCTCCTTCAGACCCAGTGGCCAAAGTGCTCGCAGAGGCTCGCTCTAGGATCAGCCAAGAGGCAGCAGGTGAAATGGAGTGTGCCCTGGAGCATGTGGAGCCAGACGCAAACCGTGATGGAATGGACGCTGACCAGGTGGTGCGAGACATCGACAAACTATTGCAAGACTGCAGGGGCAGTGAAGCCACTGGCACGCTCAGGAAGTGACACAAAGAACTGCAGCAAAAAGAAGTCCGACGGTAGAGAGAGGAGTAGGGTGCTATTCCACAAACTCTCGTACCAAAACTCTCACCAAAACGAACTGAAAAAGCTTAAATGGCTCTTATGACAGGAGCTCTTTTCACTGTAATTGTTGTAAGAAAACACTGAACATTTATTATATCAGTCATTTGGCACCAGTTTCGGTGCTAAGCTCCCTATCAACAAAAAGGAACTTCTGAACACCTGAATTTATAAACTCTATGTTTTGGATTCCTAAGCAGATTGCAGAGGTTTATGCTTCAGGCACCTCGCAAGCTATTATCTAAGTGCCCACCAGCTCATAAGTGTGTTGTTCATGGTCTCGTGAAAACCTACATATTTAAGTGTGTAGGTGGATTTCTGTTGTATGTGATGGACATAAAAAAAAAAAAACCGAATGAAAAAGGACTATTTATGGTCAGATGCGACAATCGACGCGGACACGGAAACAAATTCTAATCTATTTGGGACAGTAAACACCCGAGATACACAAACCAACCTTATCTTTTTTTGAATTTAATATAAGTGTTTAATGTGTGACGGATCCTGTGTCTGAAAAGATTCAGGGGTGTGTGTTCACAGGGGTTTGTTACGAACTTGGAGGTTGAAGTGGCTTCTACGTTCCACTGAAGGAGAATTATTACCAGTGTAACCATGCTTCACCTGTCATTTGTAGCTACATGTGTAAGCTGTGTCTGTCTCACACCTCTATTTAAATGTTCATGTTGCTGACCAGTGTAGCTGCACGCACCGAGTTTACACATGTGCACTACACTTTGCGCAAACATATGCTGACACACACTCACATGTACTGATGCCCCAGCACACACACACACATACACACACACACGCAGAAATGCTTAAACACAACTGTCCATCTGTGGAATTGTCCTATACATGTACGTCATCAGCTTTCAGTCCCTTGTGTATGGTGAATTATCATGTGTGTGACTCTGCCCTAAGGCAATCGCAAGTTGTAAAAAAAAAGGGACATTTTTCCTCAACTGTGAAAAGATGATATCTATATGGTTATATAGATGACTGTATGTATGAATCCATGTATAGTGTCCAAATATTAACAAAATATTTATACATTTTATAAGAAGAAAAAAAAAGAAATGAGGAAACTAAACAAAAAGTGTCCTAGAGTTGAGGTTGAGACAGGGGTATTAACTGAAAGAACTACAAAGGACACCGCCATTGTTTCGAAGACAAATATCCAAAAATATAAATAAACAAGAAAATGTCCCTTCACATTCTCACTATACATAATATCATTATATGTGTAAATGTATCCAATTTAGATGTGTTTACATCAAAAAATTGACATATTTTTTATTGATTTTACTGCAATTTCTGTGCATTTGAGCCAAATTGTTATGTGTAAAAAAGCTATATTGTGTATTTTATTAAATTAATATATAGTTGTGTTGCAATATACTTGGGCTTATATTGTATTTGGCAAAAGTTGCCTTAGTAGCTGTCGAACTCTGTGAGTTTGCTTTAGTTTGGGTTTTTTTGTTGGTGTTTCTTTTTTCTTTTCTTTTTTTCATCTATATTCTGCATCTTTGCAGGCTGGCTTCAGTGCTTTTGAGATGTCGCCTCTTTTTACCCTAAGATCCAGCTGGATCAGATACAATAACTGTTGAAAGCTTCATGAGCCAGCTGATCTAGAATACAATTCAAACCAACAACAAAAAGCAACAACCACAAGAAAACAGTTTAAATATTTTTACTGAGCAGATTTTTACAGGGCAGCTATTTTCTTTAACTAGTATGCGTATTTTGTGTTCATTATGTTTTTACTTTATCTCCAAAAAAAAAAAAAAAAGAAAAAAAAAGAAACCTGCCATATGGAAAGTGGAGTGGTTTCCTTGGTGATCATAAAACTGCCTTACTGTCTCTGCAGAGAGCTTGTTGTATCTGTGGAGCTTGTGACTGCTTATAAAGCCCTGGTCCACCAGAATGTGCATTTTCTATAAAGGACCAAACGAGGTTCTTTATTAGCAGTCTGTGTTGTTTATGTATGTACTCCTTCTCAATACCTGTTAGAAATATCATACTTTGCAGAGAAACTTGACATCTAAAATTCTATCTGAAGTTCTTTTTTTGGATTTGATGTCTTTGCTGTTTAGGTACGTGGTTTATAGAACCATGTGACTTCGCATTCAGGCTTTCTTAAAAGAAAAAAAAAAAGATACAGACATTTATTTTTGAAAAATTTTGGCACATTTCGGCCACTCTCTGAAATAATAGTGGGAGGTGCTTTTTCTAATATTCTCTGGCGGTAAAATACGCAGAACAGTAGGCTACTAGATTAGATGTGTTTTGGAAAAATGTGACCACAATCACCAAATGTATACAGCCATGAGAGGGAACAGTGACTTAAAAATCCGTATGACTCCCCGTGTGTTTACTGCAGAAAGAACTGAACTGGAATCTTAACAGCAGATTTAACATATTCTGTCCTGTAAACATAACACATCTGAGTTATTTTGTATTTCAGTTCTTGCTTCTTTTTCTTAATTTTGGTGCATGTTTGGACATTCTCCTGTCAGCCTGCCATTCTGTTGTGTCTGTATGCCATCTTTTCGCATCTTACCCTTCATTTGCTTACTTTTCTCCTCTTAAGCCATTGGCTTTCTCGCCTCTGTGGAGCAAAGTATGTGTTGCCTTTTCTTCTCTCTTTCATCTGTGGAGTATTTGGTTTCGTCTTACCCTTGCTCTTTTCCTGGGAGATGGCAGAGGCTGTTTTTAGAGAAGGCTTGGAGGATTTGATGGAAGAGGGAAATATTTATGGCTCTTTTTAAATGAAAAATTTTTTTCCCCCTTGTTGTTATCTCTCTCAAATATCTGGATAAATCAAGCAAACCTGGCATTCGCAACATACAAACAGTTAAAATGTGCTGATGGAGGAGCACGCTACAACTGTGATCCAAAAAAAAAAATGCTGTTACACACACATACACACAAAAAGAACACCAAGGCACTTCAGCAACACACTGCCTTTTATTTAAATGCTAGCCCCTTAGAGGTAAAGGCTCAAAAAAGGGGGAAAACACTACCCAGACAAATGTGACACTTCCACACTTGTCTTCATGGTTTATTTTCTTTTCTATCTCTGCACTCAGTCTTCATGCTCGAACAACCATTCTCTTCTCTGTGTGTGTGTGTGTGTGGGTGGGTGGGTGTGTGTGTGTGTGCACGCACAAGAGTCACTTTCATGCCCTCATATTTTGACTAAACACTTTCTTCTTTTATTTCTGTTACTTCTCTTCCAGAGGTTTAATTCGCCCTTAAATTAAACCTCTGTTTTTGTGGTCTCTCTTTTACGTCGACATTCACTTAACAACAAAGTTCAGAGGTCATCCCAGGATTCTTTCTTGAGCCTGGCTGCTGCAAACACTTTCTGTTACATCTGAGGCACGATTAAAGTGCTGTCCCCTCTAATGGCGTTCCACGGCCCGGCCACTGTCTGTACACTCCCAGAGTGAGGGTAAGGAAATGAGCCAGGTTCAGTGGACAGAAGGTATTCTTTAAAGCCATGGCCCCTCACTCAGGCTTTTTGCTGTTTAATAAAGCAGAGGCTGCTGCTGAGGTCAACACATAGTGAGAGGTGGAGCATAATGTAAGGCCTTTCATTATTGTCTAATTACACACTGTTGGCATCATATACTGTTAGCAGTGCATTACTGAACTCTAGAGTGGGTTATTTTTGCCCACTTGAGACTGTTGGTTTTATCAAGTGATTAGGACAGGGCCTTGTTGAATGTGGCTTACCACCTCTGGTCTCTGACTCACACTGATGCAGGTGCACATGGACTCACACAGTGCACACAGACAGCCACTGCTTCACACACACACACACACACATAGACAACATGCCTTTTTTGGTAGTTACAACAAGCACCCACTGTTTGTCAGTGTTGTCCCTCACCCCCAGGCCCGCACTGATAGCATAGGACTCCACGCTACAATGGGCAGCTGGTGAAAAGACCAGAGACATTCATTTGTATGGATTATTTCAACTGCTATTGTCTAAAGGCTGTGTTCATTGTGATCTATCTGGAAAAAAAAATATGAAAAGTTCAAATAAAAAAGCAATTACTAATAACGTTTGCTCTTGTCCTTTTATGAGTTGGTTGATGATTGGTTAGTCACGGCTTTGATTTTATTTCTCTTCTTCCGAGCGATAACCCCACTCACGCATCCACGGAGCCAATCTTTCCTTGTCAAATAGGAATGCATTGTTTACTCAGCGAGTGCCAGATTAGTTTGGAACAGATAAAAGACTTCAAAATATTTCCAATTGTGTTCTTTAGTGTTAAATTCACATGTGCACGCAAATCCTACCAAAGTACACACACATAGAAACTTGCTGTGGGCAAATTATCCTCGATTCATTACATTAGTTCAGATTTTCACCACATAAAGATTACTGCTCATGCTTTTTTTTTTCTTGAATTGCTCAGAGGCAAATAAATTGGCGGTTGAAATTATGTCTACTACTGCTTCTCAAATAAGATTTTGTATTCTACCCTTCAGCTAGATTTGCATTTAGAGGCCAATTTGAAGTCTCTTCTACACTGGCCTGGTTAGATATACCACATGCCTCCCAAATCTGGTTTGCTTAATTCTTAATTTGTGTGTGTTAGGTTAGAGATGCTCTGAGTGGCAGGTTTGACCTTCCTTGTAGTGTTTAGTGTAGACAAACTTTTTTTTTTTTTTTTTAACTGCTGACTGGTGCTTAAAGTATTATTGCTTTGAAATGGGTTTTTAATGTCTTATTTCAGTGTTTCCCAATACAAAATGACAGACCGTGGAAGCTAATGATACACCATTACATTTATCTAAGGAAACTATTCCATCATTGCTCTTTAATTGCAGAAGTACATATGGCTCTTTGTGTTTGCGACTCTGTGGATCAATCAGCATACTGCTGTCTAAGGATTAAAGTCAGTAATTTCCCAGACTGTGGTCCTAAACATTCACACAAAGATCTCCTAAAACCCGAAAGTGGATATTTTCTCATTGCCAAAGTGATAAAATATGAAGTTTTTTTTTCACATCCTCGGTTTTGTTAGATAACTCGTGTTTGTCTTCTAAAATTAATTCTATCAGTAATGTCAATGCGTGCAGCATTTCAGTGCCAAAAACACTCCCTTAAATACATCAAGAAGAGATATTCATTTAATTATTTATTTGTTTTTTTGAAGGGGGCTCAGACAAGCTCATTTTTATTTTGACCACAGAGAGAGTGTTTTACCCCACACTGGATTTACGGACCATTGGTATGCACCGAGGCTTTTTTCTGTTTTTCATCTAACTAGTTGCCTCGAGGCAGATATTAATTAAAAAGACAGTCGAGGCACTCAAACACAGTTTGTAGGACTGCAGTGGCCATACACGCATCACACGGTTGTCTCATTTGGCCCAGTGATAAGAGTTTCCTTTCAACCTAAAATGTACCTTCAAGCCAATCATGGGATTATATTGTATGTGCCAATCCTTTTTAATCAGAGTTTCTCAGAACTCACACAAGTTGTTATTGAAACTGCAGCAAAGTGTGAAACAATAATGATGCAGTGGAATATATGATAAGGTAGAAGCCACAAGTGCATAATTTGACCATTACTGAGGTATAACACAATATGCACGTATAAAGAAATAGATCTCAGTGTCTGACAGTACATTATGTACATTATATTTCACTGTATGCATGAGTAAAAGTAAACAGATAAATTCTATGTTTACCTTCAGTTCAAAGAGGAAGAACATGGTGTTTTTGTTTGTTTGTTTCTTTCCTTGTTTAGTTATATATAGTCACTAATAAAATGAGTTTGAGATTTAAGCCTAACGCAAGACAGGAGACTCATATTTCAGCATTTTAATCAAGGTCCTTGATCCAAATAACTATGCTGATGGGATTTAATCAAGTGCTGTTCTGTATTGAGCTGGCTAAAAGGGCAAATGGAGAGAAGATCTTTTCAACATCAAGAAGAGAAGGTATTCATCATATTCTATTGTTAAAAGACAAGGATCCTCCTTTCATTCGTGGTAGCGTTCAGGAAGGCACTGCAAATTGAAAATACGTGTGTGTGTGTGTGTATGTGTGTGTGTGTGTGTGTGTGTGTGTGTGTGTGTGTGTGTGTGTGTGTGTGTGTGCATGGATAGTTGCACAAAAGAAGGATGAGGGACACTGGTAATATAAATGTATGCCTCACAACACAACCCTGTCACCTAAAACTGACGTTCCTATACAGTTAAACTGCTTTCCCAGCTTCAATTGTACTGCTTTAGAATCATCTAGAGATGGTTGTGGTGGATGGCTGGTTTACAATGCAAAACACCCTCACAGCAGAGACCAGTGTTACATCCAGACTCTGTCTGTAGTTTTGTCAACAAAAACTGTAAAAACCAGATGACCTTTACCTAATTTCCATTAAATACTGCTGTAATGTGGATGCTCATATTAAACATGGCCACAGTTTTAAATGATCAGATCAGTGTATGGACGTTGTCAAAAACTCTCAAACACTGGATTTAATGCTCTACACAAAATAAGATCAACATCTTCTGATGCTACTTACAGTACAGTAGGCTGACTCTGATGCTGAGGTGGTCACCCCTGCTGAGTCCCTCCTCACAGCATCTGAGAAAGAGTTTAATTCAAATTAGTCAAAATTGAAATCTATAGTAAATGATACCTTTTTTCTTTTCTTCTTTTTTTGTTAAGCTAAAGACATACTTAAAATCAATGCAGAGAGAAAACACAAAACCAGTAATTAACACATATAGTTAGGTCCATAAGTACCGTATTTGGACAGTGGCACACGGTGGGCACCGTGGTTCAGGCAATGAAGGTGTTTAATTATTTAACCAAGAGGAGTTTAACAGAACTGTTTAGGAATTAGAGAGATTATTATACAAAGTTCATTTTCCCTCATTAAAAAAAATGTCTCAAAAGTATTTGGACAAACTAACATAATTTTTAAATGTAAGGATTAATTTTAATACTTTGCGGTGAATATCCACCTAAAGTCTAGAACCCATTGACATCAGCAAATTCTGCTTTTTCTCCAGTTGCTGCTTGTTTGTGGGTCTCTCTGTTTTCATTTTCTGGCTTCAGTAACTGAAAAGCTTCTCTAGTAGGTTGAAATTAGGTGACTGACTTGGCCACTGAAGAATTTCCAATTTCTTTGCCTTGAGAAACTTTTGGGTTGCTTTTGCTGTGTGCTCTGAATCATTATCTGTTTACACTGTGAAGTGCTACTCCATCGGTATAGCCCTGCACTCTTCAGAAGTCAACATGATACTTCTGTTATCAATAAACAGTAGTGATCCAGTTCCACTGGCAGCCATACATGCCCATGCCATAACATAGCCTCCACCATGTTTGACAGATGATGTGGTGAGGTTCAGATCATGAGCTATTTCTCTCCTTCTCCATACTTTTCTTTTCCCATCATTCTGGTCAAGTTCAATCAAATTTAATCTTTCCAAATATTTGTTTTTCCAGAACTGTGCAGGCCCTTTTTGAGGTTTTCTGACAAAGCCCAATTAGGGCTTTTTGATCTTGAATATAACCACTGGTTTCAACCCACTTTATATACATTCATGAGGTAGTATCTCGATTGGACACTTTCACGATGATACACCTACTGTACTTCCTCAAGAGTGTGCTTGACTGGGCTAGCTAAGGGGTTTCCTTTAACCAAAGAAAGAATTCCACAATCATCCACTTTTGTTGTCTTCCTTGGTCTTAATGGCCTTTTGGTGGCGATGAACTGGCCAGCGCATTCCTTTTTGTTGAGATTTATTTTGTTTTTGTTTTTAGCCTAATGAGCTTAACATCTCTTTGGACATCATATTTATAGTTCCAGTGAACAGCTCCCAAACGCACATTCAACACTTGGAATCGTTTATGTGCTTAATTTGTCATGAAATAATGAGGGAACAGACCTCACCTGGCTATGAAAGTGCTGTCAGTCAAATGTACAATTACTTTTGAGTCTCTGAAAATGGTGGGGTCTATGCATAAAAATAACAGTAATCTATTCACATTTTCTAAACCCCTGCTGAAATGCGCTTCAATCACATCTTGATTGTTTGATTTAAAATCTACTGTGGTGATGTACAGAGGCAAAATTACAAAACCTGCATCACTGTGTAAATACTTATGGGCCTGACTGTATTTATTACTGCACCCAGCACCTTAGACTGTCGGTTCTCTGCACACGAAAACTCTCCTTTCAAGTGAGTAAGTGTCCAAGTGTTTCTTACCCGGAGCAGAATCGAAAGCAGCAAAATAATGGCTCTAGACAGCTTCTGTGAAGGGGCCAGCTCACATCAGTGAGGGAAAATGCTAGATGAAAAGGTCAATAAGCAACACGGGAAACTTAATATGAAGTAGACATATGAATTCCATCACATGGATTAGCGCCCCTGGCAAAGTGCAGGACTGACTGACACTGCTGAATCAATTCATAAATATCCAATGTCTCATGTGTAAGACACTCAAGTGTTAAGAGGACCTTTCACTAAATGCCACCTAGACTTTTAAAGCAGTCCTGTTCACCTATTTTGTTTCCTATTATTTTATTTTATTTTATTCTTTTTTTCTTTGTTACTTTTGGTGTTTCTACTCAAGTTGGAGACCTGGCAGTTTCTTACAGTTTTACTATACAGTATATGGATGTTTGATCCAGGAACATTTGTTCACTAAACATCTGCAGAATATTATTGCCTTTAATCTGTAAATCTGTGGACATGATGACAATTTCCATTCACTTCCCTATTACAGTGTGCTTGAATGTGTTATTTTAACAGTCAGTAAGTAAGCGATTGACTTGTTAGACTTTGTGGCTTTGTTGATAGATTGCCACAGAAAGGATGTATTGGATGAAAGAGAAGACAGAGACCTAAATGGCTGGACGATAACAACAGGATGTGATTTGGACAGAATGTCAGGAGGGAACAGGAAGGTCAATATTATAGTAACAGAATATGACCTTGGGGATATTCTTCTTACTACTGAAGCTTTTCTCCTTTGGCAGACCTGCACCATTGATCCTATGCTCTAATATCAATTAGCTATGCCATCATTAACTGAGCCTTACCACAATGTCATTTTGACAATGTTCCTTGGAATGTATCCTGAGCCACCTATTCAGTCTACTCTATATTTAAACTTTCTTTGAAAGGAAAAACTTGCCCAGGAGTGATCTTTGTAAAATTACTTCCCGGGCAGGGCTAAAGGCAAGGTTAGAAAACTTTAAAAAGTAAGCAACGTCATCCAGTCTGAGGTCAGGCACAACACAAAAACAAAATGTGTGCGACGCTGAGTTACATTTCACTCAAATAAGTATGCATGCAGAAACCCAAACACACACATGCATACCGAAACGATTCCGTACAAACGCCAATTATTTTTTTCTTGTTGCATAATAAATCTCACGATAAGAAAAATAAATTAGTGGGGCAGATAATTAATTTTACCTAGCTTTTGCTCTTTATCTACTATACTGACATTTCCAAGCAATTATATGACTCAGTGCCAAGAGTTCTGTCTGGTTAGTAGGCTTTTTCCTCATCAGCACTGCTACTATCCTAAAGCGGCCTGTAGTTAGTAGAGGGTGTGGTAGAGGAATGCATATTAAACGGAGATCCACTGATTCAATGAAAATGCTGTGTAATCTTAAACATCTGCCACCTATAGAGTGGAGAAATCATAGCAGCTCACTGAAATTCCAGCTACATGAACTGCATGTTGAATGCTTCTACCAGGAAAATGCTTCACTTTGATGGCTTAAGATTTTGGCCTTGAAAGCCAACTGTCCACTGAAAATCTGTGAGACATTTGTCTACTGGCACATTTTCAATTGTTCTATTTTAGTCAAACTGCTGGCTTTGGTATGCCATACTATGCACAACAATGGCAACTGGCAACTTTTAGTCGGATGAAAGCCCCATTCCTCTGCCTTCCACCATTGTTTTCAAACTTTATGTGTTTCCAGTATGAACACAGCAGTGGGTATCATGCAGGGATGTCGGCCCCTCTCTGAACTCAGAGACATGGCTGACAAAGGCGA
Organism: Pterophyllum scalare; assembly: GCA_024447675.2. Classification (NCBI taxonomy): domain Eukaryota; kingdom Metazoa; phylum Chordata; class Actinopteri; order Cichliformes; family Cichlidae; genus Pterophyllum; species Pterophyllum scalare. The sequence goes on from JAMQGT020013441.1 coordinate 109,974, forward strand.
TTAAAGCCTCTGACAGCATGCCTGCATATGATTAGACTATCCTTTAGAGCTTTGAACCCCCACTCCACCCCCCAACTACTCCCCAAACTTACACAATGAAACATAATGAATACACAGTCCACATCTAGGAGTGAGAAACTGAACGATCAAATAGGAATCAGCAAGGGAAAAACAAACAAAGGGTTGCTAAATAAGCAGCACGACAGACAGAGGCCTTTTCCTCAGCTAATGGCTATTGCAAATAGAATGGGCCTTGAGGGATTTAAAGGGCTGCGGCTGACAGTTAAAGCAGTCTAAAGCTGATCTACAACAAAGTGAGAATGTGATGAATCCACACAGCACCAACCTCGACAGGATGAGAGGGTGTAAATAACAGGCACTCCCCAGAGATGTGTGCCACATAGCACAAAGCCTCCCTGGTTTGGGTGTTTGATTTGTTTGACTGCTATCTGACATTTACTTAACCAGTTGCACGGAAATTATCTTTAAAGATTCTCAGTTTGGCTCAACAATGGTAAAAGCTGTCATGTCTTTCTGTGTTTGAGGTGCCACTGCACAAGTCATATATTTGATCAGAATATCTTGCATATTATGCGTAATGCACTGCACATACAGTATTTTGCCTGTACTGGGGGCAGTAATGTAACTTTATATTAAAGCACAATTTAACACTGAAGCACTACCGCAAGACAAGCATTAGGAGTCACAGTTAAGTCATGTTAGCCTTAGGTTATCTGGGGAAAAAACACTGGTGCATCTCCATTTATGTCTCTCTCTGTTCTTATCTGGTCAAACATCCCTACCATCACATCTCTGTTACCTTAATGGAAAACATTAGAGATGCCCTTCTAATGTTTCACCCTTCAGATATACTGCTCTTTTCCTGCCTCTCTTTGTCTCTCGCTTCCTCCAGACCACCCAGCGAGTGAGTTACGTGAGTGTGTAACTGTGCATGTGTTGTGCATCTGGGCTAGTGTTACAGCTCAGATCACAGCCCAGTGCACATCTGAACACCCTGTTTTCGAGTGTCAGTTGAGTGGCAGGAGGACAGTGACGGCGCTGTCTCGGGTCCTCTGTCTGTGTGAAACAATGTGCCTGACACCAGTTTACAATAAGGTGACACATTGTGCATCAAAGCATGTGGACGCAGACAAATTAATCAAGCCAAATGGCTCATTTTGATTCTAGAAATCATGTGTAGTTCTTAGTTGATTAATGTATCAATTTATTGACCAGTTGACTGCTCAACAGATGGCACTATTGATAAAACTATTGATTGCCTTCACGCCAGATTCCCATATCCAAGCTGCCTAGCCCACATTTGCTAATGAGACACATCAATATTTCATATCAGCGTTTTGCACATAAACATATTTCCACAACGCAGGAAATAGATTCCCTGTAAAGGAGAGACTAGAAACAAAGAAGCATTGTTTTTCTTTATCCACAGTTTGTGCTCTGACTCTTATATGTATATACTGTAAAATATATTTCAATTTTATATATAGCGCCAAATCCCAACAATTGCCTCAAGGTGCTTTATATTGTAAGGCAAAGACCCTGCAGTAATTACAGAGAAAACCCACCAATCAAAACAACCCATATATTATATGCATATAATATATGTTTCTTCTAACTATGAAAGTGATCAGTCTTCTTTGTCAGTAATTACCATAATCAAGTAGCTTTATATCTTAATCATAGAGGTGGCAGATTAGATCGCACAAAATTGACCAGTTCATTTGTATTCATACAACGTCCAATCATAATTACAAGTAATTTTAGTGCAGTTTACCTACAAAGGTCAATAATACAACACAAGACAATAATATGGGAGAAACACAATAATTCCCCTTTGAACATGCACTTGGAGACAGTGGAGAGGAACAATATCCTTTTACTAGGAAGACATCCCCAACAGAACCAGCAACAGGGAGGGTAGCCATCTGCCTTCACCAGTTGGGGTGAGAGAGAAGCAGAAGTGAGAATTGATGAAAACTTGAAAAACAACAAAGTAGCTAGTAACCACGTATCAGAAACATGCAGTTCTGGAGCCAGAGATACCTGCAGAAAGATACACAGAAAGAGAAGACGCAAAGGTGCTACACAGGACCATTGGGCCATTGTACTGACAGCACACTTTAATTGATGTACAGGTATGTGAACTGAAACTCAAATGGAATGCTTAGTAACCTTTATTACAGAGATGAAAAAAAATCATGTAAAAATATGTTAACAAGAGACTGGTGGAACAACAACTAGCCTAAAAAGGTGACAAATTAGTTCTGTATAGCGTGCAACTCCAGTGAGAATACAGTCCCTTTTATGTAACAGGGTTCAGACTTCATGAAGGACAGAAGGATAGATTTAGATGCAAAGTAAAATACGGCATGCAACTAAATGACAATACAATTTTTAGTGTCACAAAACAAAACCATGTGATCAAAAGGCATAAAATATGAAATAATAAAGGGAATTAATTTTGCACTGATCATTTTGTCCATTCATCACCTCCAAGGTCATTTTGACATGCAAAAACTCTTTAGAGGGCCAGATGGTTCAGACCTGATGTACATGAACCGTTAAATTTCCAAAGGTTGAGATGGTGCCACGAGTGGCAAAGCTGCATCTGGCATGGTAGTGAGAGGCCTGTGTGGTATCTAGACCACATCCATTCCTGATGGCACCAACCACAGGGGTACAGACTTATGTCCACTGATGACTAACAGGGTAATTTAAAGAACTGTCCAATGCTGGACCTGCCTACCTGTGACATATCTGTGTATGTATCTGTGTATGTATCTGTTTATGTATGTATGTATGTATGTATGTATGTATGTATATATGTATATATATATATATATATATATATATATATATATATATATATCAAAGATCTGTTTTAAGCTATAATCATAGTGGGATAATAATGTTTTTTTTTAAAGCAATTGCAATAAAAATTGTGACCATGATGATGGGTGGTTTATTTTTAATTTTAGGGTGCTGTCTGCCAAATATCTTTAAAATAACATCAAAATTCTCAGAATTGAAAACTGTTGATTGTATTAACCCTCCAGTGTGTTCCAAATATCTGTTTGCTTTTTCTTTTTTTAATTATAGGTTTATTGTTGCATCTTCTTACCTGGTAATGCTTGCGGTTGCTTTACATGACTCAAGGCTGCAAATTGGTAAATATTATGTTACATAATTGTGAACCAAACATCAAAAGTCCTAAGGCAAATTGCTTCTTTAATTAGCACAGGCCTTTTTTGACTTTGCTGGCATAATTGGATTTTTTTTCTCTAATAATCAATCAGGCTTTTAACATGATATTCTTGCATTAGGTAACACATTATGTCGTTTGAACACAGGAATGGCTGTTGAAAATGAGCTTCTGTAACTACCATCTTTAACATTTCTTATCAATTTGTTATTCAAATTAAAATCAGGTCTAAAAGCACAATTAAATTCCACTGGCCTTAATTAATAATAGCGCTTACCATAAGACCTTTCAAATCTTGGCATAGACAACCAAAATCGTCTACATGGGTAGGGCTTATGTACTTGGAGAAGTTAAATATTGGGATTGTTGTGAAATGGCGTTTCACGGTGCACCCCTAGCCCACTGAATTGTTATTCTGCACATTAAATTGCACACAAGGTGCTGCCGATGTGTAGGGAACACAAAACTTTCCCTTGGAGAGCAGACAGCACTCAACTGACAACTGCTTGTTGTCACACATAGGTTATGTAGGCCAGGATATGTAGACTGGAGAGTACAAAAGAGAGCACTCAGTACCTCCCCCTAAAAACTGTTCATAAATACTGCAGCATGACGCTTTGTCTTTCTGCTGCACTAAACCTACCCTCACTTACAAGACAGCTATGCTTTGGCAATGTTCTTCCCAGCCATACACAGCATACAGCCTGACAGCCACCATATATTCAGTTGTATAGTTGTTAAAGTTTAAACGCTTTTACTGTCACGCCAACACAAAAACACAGTAATGTACTTCCCCACGAGCATGTGATGTGGAAATGGAAAAAAAAAAATAGGGTGTGTGAAGCTTTTGGAGATATGAGTTAAAATTTGACTGATGAGACTGCACAGACCCACAAATCTGACATCTTTACTTGTGGAATTGCAGCATTTACTGACATTATTTATCTAGTTTGTACAGATGACAGCGTAAAGCTTTACATGCAGAGTACAGCTCTGCGGTGGAAGTGGAGATGTTGTGCTAAGCTCTTTAAGGTCACAGCCGTTTCAAATAGCAGAGAAGGTGAATCACACACCAGACACACCTGATTAAAAACTTAAACCTCTCTGCAGGAGATGTTTCTTCGTTAGAAAAGGTGTAATTTAGAGGGGGGAAAAAATGTCTGCTTTTGACAGCCGAATGTTGGGGAAGTTTGCGTTTCAGCACGAAGCCTGACACTTGTTTACATAGTAAATTCAAACCTGTCCAGCTTACAACCTGATACAGCTGCTTATTTGGATGGAAAGTACCCCATAAAAACATTTATTTGCATAAAACCTTTGATTTAACACAGATGAATGCACAGAAGAAAGCAACAGCCGCTTTGTTGAGATTAGAAGAGTTTATTTGTCACATTAGTCAGAATTACCTGTGTTGGTGTCAGCTGTGTGGAAAAGAAGCAGCACGGGAGGTATGGGGAGAGGAAAGGTGAGAGAGAAGCACCGTAGGGAAGGTACACAGAAAAAAAAATAAGAAAAAAGAAAAGAAAGAAAGAGGTGCAATCATTCAGCGCCTCATTGCCTTATAAGGTGCTCCCTCACCTCCTCCTACTGATAAAAACTATCTTTGCACACTGTGAGCCACAGGAAAGAGGAAAAGCTCCCTTTGCTCCTGCTTCCTACTTCCTGGGAGGGCTTGATGTGTTGGAGAGCATCTCTGTTGGACTGAACCTCTTCTCTCCTCAGTGTGGTGGCTGGAAAGATGTCTACTACGACAGCTGGAAGTCTGTTGTGATGAGGGAGGGCTGTGGAGCTAGATAAACTACCCATTGATGTCTGCTTTGGAAGGCAGTGGGCTCTGTGATACAGGCACTCATACTAAAAGGCTGAACTCCACTGAGAGATAGACAAAAAGATTAAGGAGGCGGTATGCGTGGAAAGGAGCGAGATGACCACAATGTCTTCTTTTTGTTTGGTGTGACTTCTGACTTCACTTTTGATTAACTGCCTCATTGTGCCAGAATCGTAGAGGTCATGGTAAAAGCACCATGTAAACAAAATGGAGACGAGAGGGCAGATAGTCAAACAGTCTCCACTCACATGTCCTCAAGTCGTGTTTCTGTCTTTGTCCCGGAACAGATGCTAGAACAGATGAACAACATGACATTGAAAAGGTTGAGCAATCTTGGGCCCTCAGTTAAATTGACTGACAAGTCTACCAACCATTATTATTATTATTATTATTATTATTATTATTATTATTATTATTATTATTATTATTATTACTACAGCTGGATTTGTACCTTGACCAAATCAAGCTCCTCTTTGTGCCACTAATTTTCCCTGTCTGGTACTTATTGCCGTGCCAGTCATCACTTTTCATTTCTTCCAAACAAAGCCATTGTCTGCATCTGGTTTTGTTCACCTCATCTTTTTTTTTTTTTTTTTTGTCAGTCAGGTATTTCATAGACTTTCATGAGCATTTTCTGCCTCTGCCTTTGTCTAGACCTCTGCCTATTATTGGGCAAAATAAAGCAGGCCATACACTAGTTAGCTGCTGTTATGCATCACCCCGCTGATGCTGCAAGCTCATTTGAGTTTCCTTCCTCCCAATGTTATTTTTTCTCTTTTCCTTTTCATTATATTTTGTTTCTGCTCCTCTTGACTTTAAAGTCCTTTTGCCAACTTTTCACTCTCATCCCCTCCCTCCTCCCGGGCCTCCTCTCTTCCATTATATCTCTCCTTGTCATACAACTCTATAACCATGTCTTGCTATGCTTCATGAATTGAAGTGTTTCCCTGAAATTAGAGTCACATGCTGCCTCTTATCCAAATATAAGTATGTGGCAGGCCTCCATATTTAGGTGTCAGTCAAAGCTACAAGCCTCCACTCATCACAGTGTCATAGGTGCTGATGAGAAAAAGACTGTAACCTGTATTCTCATATGAGCATTCGGCAACAGCTCAGCAGCCCCATCAATTCCGCCTCCATCAGCCTGACAGAGCCGTAATAACACAAATCGCTGTGACTTTCAAATGCAAAATGAAGGCAAATCAGTAGTCTGCTCACATCCTCTGCCACTTTCACAATGATACAAAAAAAATCAGGTAAGGTGATGTTATGAATAATAAAATGTACTTTGATGGTTACAGTATATTATCCCAAGACAGCTTTTTTTCTTGTTTAAAGAAAAAAGAAAAAAAAAGATTTTCTAATGTCGACTTAACAAAATGAGTTGGGGTAACAGTCACAGCAGGCAGTTAAGAGCTAGTGAGCCTGACACCCACTCAGGGTTTTGCTCTCACACTTGGCCAGTACCATTACAGGTTTTTCTATGTTGGCAACTGTGTAATGCCGACAGAACAAGTGATGTTTCAGTGCCTTGCTCAACTGCACTTTGATGGCTGGTTTTGAGGGTGAGAGTGGTAGTCACTCAGCTCAGATCTGGTAAATTTTCAGTCAGACTGCTGTTTCTCTAACCTTCAAACCTCTAGAAAAGCTAAGTGTGTACACTACTAGAAAACCACCAAAGCCTATTTTGAAAATGTTTATCTATGTTTAGTATCAGGAAGCTGAAAATACAATGCCAGTAATAAATAAGTAATTATCATAATGGGACAATATATTTTAAGTAAAGTAATAACAAATTAACTGAGCTAAAGGCAACAGAGGCAATGAGGTAAAACTATTTACTAATCGTTACTAATTGTTACAATACAGTAATATAGTATAGATCAATAATTGGAATAAAAAATGTTCTATGATTACATTAGTGATTTTTAATTTTATTTTAAGCTGCTATTTGCCAAATATTTTAATGTGTAGTGCAGGTGTTTTGTTGGTGCCATATTGTACTTTTAATGTGGTCTGAATAAATGTGTTTCTCTCTTTTAAACCTATGCCTAATACCCCACTGCAACATACTTTGAGACTATTGTGTCTTTTTTAACTCACTGATCTTAAATTTGAACAAACATCACCCATCACCGGTTTCAAGCATATGCTAGAAAGATACTATGCAGGGCAGCCAGAAGTGATCATGATCCCACTCTGTCAGGATACAAGAGGAAACAACTGGCCTAGTGTGCCTTTTAATGTTCCAGCACTACGGGCCATTGCAATTGCTGTACTACAGTGTCTCTTAACTTTTTTGACCTGCTATCAGCAAACCAGAGAGGGATTCATGCCAATTTAAATAAAATGTTGTTTTTCATTTTTACTGGGCAGTTTACTGAAATGGTAAATACAAAAAATAAATAAATAATAAAAAAAAAAACACTCATCCACAGCGAGAGAAATGTCCAGAGAATTATCCTTACAATTTCTTACACTACTTTAAGATTTTGTCAATCTGCATTCCAGGTTTAAAATTTGTTTTCCATGCAAATGTGCTCAGATACCCACAGTAGTTTACAGGAACTCACAAAGAACAGTCTGCAGTATTAGGTACTTCCTGTAGTACACAGTGAAAACAGGACTAAGGAAAATTGCAAGCAAGGTGTTGATTATATTTCAATACAAGACTTTTTAAAAATTGTATACTGTAGCTAAATTGACTTTTATTTTACTCAAAATACATGAAACGATATTCCAAACAAAAGGATTCATCACCTGATTTGTATTTGTTTGTGTGTTTTTGTGGAGGAAAATGGTGGAAATCCTAAAATTATCCCATTGTTTCCAAGCTAATGATAAGCCATGGCTCACCGACCCAACTGCACAGTCTACTGCAATCTTTGCCATGCAGGTGCATCTCTTAACTGCAATAATGAAGCCATCTCTCATTTTTATTGCATGGCAATGTCACATGCCACAAGACTAAGTCTGGGCAGAAATGGGTGCACAAACATGACAAACTCAGCAGCACACTGCTGCCTTCCCTGTCAGTAGATGCTATCACATAAGCAGCAGGCTGATTTAAGTAGGGAGACCACCCTTCAACTGGAGGGCCTAGTTTTAGTACCCTGTGACTGAAGGCCACACAAATCCAAATACTTAGAATGTCTTTAGGGTTGTGCCGCATCATGGGCTCAACAGCAGAAATAATAATTCCCCTTGTCCACTGTAAGTAGTAATATATGACCAAAAAAGAAAAAAAAACTGGGTCAGTATTAAATGATATTGAACACACTCGGTTTAACATCATTCTAAGTATAGGAGTCACCATGAGCCTGCATGTGTGTTTGACATTTTCATCACCTTTCACCATCTGCATAGCAGTTAACTAAGCCCATTTTGAGGGCAAACCTCAGTGTAAAAAAGATTATCTTCTATATTTGTATCATTTGAATATATTACGCATTGCATCATAAAACATCTGCCAGTAGTACTAAGATAATCACTGATGCTAAATATAGATGGACCTGTGCTGCCAGTTTCTACCAGCAGAGAGCTATCAGGGGAAAGAGGTGTTTAAAGGAGGCTTGCCAAATGTAGTTTCAGACAGAAAAACACTAAGCCAACTATTTTGGTTTAAAGTGCACAAAGGGCTACAGCAGATGAATCAAGCTGGAATGGCTAAATGGAAACACTGAAATGCCCTCCATTTTGCAATATTTTTCTTCATTTGACATCTTGCGTTTTCAAATTTATTATTAATGTACTGTAAATCCCGAGTGCTACATCGCCTCTGTTTGGATGGTAACAGAATAATAGAATAAATAGATTGTCTCCCGTTTTCCATGCATGAAATAAGAAAAGCAAAACAAACCGACTATGTCATCCATGGACAGCTGTATTGAAGAATTACTAAAGAAGATGCTGATTTTTGAAAACGTCTGCATCGCCGTTAATGTTCACACAGTCTAGAGAGGCCACATTATGGTAAATCAAAGATTTTAAAGCAATTTCATTCTTTAACATAAACAGTTTTTGACCGATGAAGAATTTCACCTCTAAATATGGATTTTTCCCTTTGCTGCTGAAGCTTATTCCCAGTGTTTCTGTGTTCTACACAGTACTGACAGTATTTTCAAATAGCAAGAGGACGATGCTTCTGTATTAAAGTAAAAAAAATATCTTCAAAAAAAGATAACTTCATTAAGGTTGCGGACACAGACAGCTGGAGACATCACAGTTGAGGAGTCATTCCTGTTATACTTCTTTGACATCAGCTTTAAGTCTGCCTGAAGGGCGCATGCACAGTCGGTGCATTGTAATGTGAAACCTACATGGATGAGTCTGCACAGTCACCGAAAATTGGAAAGCAAGTGGACATCTGCTCATGCTCACTGTCTGAAGACCAAATTTACATCACTTGGACCCAAGCGGACTCCAACTGACTCACAGATACAGAAATTATAGCATACCTCTCATGCTGAGAGAAACCAATTTATTTATAGTGTTATGAAACGCCATGTGCAGATTAATTTCGAGCATTGAAATACATCAGGTTAACACAGATGTTTCAGTTTTATTCATCTGATCTCTGGATTGAACTTCCAGACCAGCAACTACTACAACCACAAACTCTGTTGCCCAGTTTAGGCAACAGGAAATTTCTGCTGCTAACAACAGTCTATTCATAATCACCTTTGTGTCTAGAATCAGAGGTGAATTCAGAGGTGGACCCAAATCCAGATGTAGAAGAAAGAGCAAGCTTGATTTAAACTGAAACCACAAGGTGAAAAATGACAAAGAAAACACAGTCACTGGGAACAAAGACAAGAAGGAACTCACAAGACAAAACCAGAAAACACAACAGACAGTCAGACAAATACTGTACAAAGAGAAGACAGGACTATGGCTTTGCTCCATTTGAAGTAGGAAGTCAGAAATCCTGACTTCCGAATTGGGATTTTCAACTGAAACACCCCCTCAAATCAGTTTTCCAACTCGGAGAGTCGGAGAAACCCCGCCAACCCTGAGTTCACAATCCTTGATGACAGCAGTGAAGGCGAAAAAAGCAGACATTGTGTTGGATTGCTGAATCGTTGAATCGTGATGCATGAATGGCTTTTCCTTGTTAAGGAGCAAAGCAAATCCTGACCTGCAGACAATCACTATGGAGGAAGCAAAACTCAGGCAGAACATGAAAGGAATCTAAGCTTTAAATAAACAAAAAGAAAACAGGAAATAAAACAAAGACGTTTAACGCTAGAAACAGGACTCACAATAAACATGAAAACAGAGAGAACACAGAAGAAGGAATAATAAAGTCAAAATGGGAATAGACACATAAACTTAAACACAAGAACAGCAAAGCAATCCAAAAAGGTACCAAAGCTTTATTTAAAAAAAAAAAAACTACACAGGTACCAGAACTCAAATAATACTACAAATCTCAACATTACCAGAATAATAAAGGCAGGAATGAAAATAGGAATCTAAACTGAAATACACAAAAAACTCCTAATTTTAGTTCTGGTATTATTTTGGTTATGCAATGATAATCCATCACCTTGGGGTTCTCTCATATGAAGAGCTCTTCCTTTACTGTGTGCCCTTATTATGATGCTCAAATTTGGAAAGTCATTCTTTGGCTTCGCTCTTACCCTGCTGGCTTCAGACGGTGTGTTGATGTTGACAGGGTGCATTTGCCAAACTCCTGAGCAAGAACAGCTGTAAGCAGTTTCAAAGTAATAGGTTTTTGGCTTTAGATGCGTAAAGGGACATATGGTGAAGGTACATTTTCAAATGAATTCCTCTCATATTTATGGACAAATACGACAGCAAGACAATGCCAAATTATGGTTGTCAAAAATCCCAAAGCAGATTTATGCTTTGACTTACAAAGAGTGGATAACAAAACAGCAGACTGCCACAAACACAAACTGTTTTATTTCACTCATTCAGATATTACTTCACACATAATTCAAATAGCAATAGACAACACTGTGTTTCATGTAAACTTTTTGCATGCACTTCATTAAAAATAGTCATCAGAGGCTTTTATATATGAGTTAACTTCATGCATAGTTCAGTAAACAGAAAAAAAAGATGGATAAGAATCTGTCTCCCAGCAAAGTGGTAATTAATAAGAACCAAATTATACTCTCCATTAGTGGAAATGCAACACCAAACCTGCTAAGAAATTCAGTCATGCTTCACTTTTGCCTCCAGCCTCTTGTAGTACTCTGAAATCTTTCTGCTGAAGCCAAATATTTGAATTTTTAATGCATTTGAACAGACTTTTTTCCCAAACAGTTTCTTCTGTTTTGAGAATTGGCATTTCAACTGCAAGTCCTCCATAAACATCTTTCCTGCCGACTTAACCAGGCTCTATGTCTACGCATAGGCTTTGACTTTTACCCGCTGCGCTTGAGTTTTCTTGGTTTGCTACTGCATTTCAGCATTATTAAATCATGCACTAAACCATATGTTTGAAAATACACTGTAAAATTTTTAAACATTCTTGGAAATTGGTCTGGTGGGCTGTTACTGTCATTAACAGGAAGAAAATATTTTTTTTTTGTAAATTCTAATATTTCCTCCTAAAACTCATACTCACGCACCATTTAATGCATAAATAATGATTCTTACTGAAATTAACACACAGACAAATTTCAGATTCTACACTCAGTCAATCCGAATCTCACAGAAATGTGAAAAAGGCATATAAAGTAAGGTCTTAACATCATATGTTAAGTCTTTGACTTTTTCATCATTTTGTAATGATGAAATGTATCTCTTTACTACCAGCTATATACAGTGGGTACAGAAAGTATTCAGACCCCTTCAAATTTTTCACTCTTTGTTTCATTGCAGCCATTTGCTAAAATCAAAAAAGTTCATTTTATTTCTCATTAATGTACACTCAGCACCCCATCTTGACATAAAAAAAAACAAAAATGTAGACATTTTTGCAAATTTATTAAAAAAGAAAAACTGAAATATCACATGGTCATAAGTATTCAGACCCTTTGCTCAGTACTGAGTAGAAGCACCCTTTTGAGCTAGTACAGCCACGAGTCTTCTTGGGAATGATGCAACAAGTTTTCCACACCTGGATTTGGGGATCCTCTGCCATTCTTCCTTGCAGATCCTCTCCAGTTCTGTCAGGTTGGATGGTGAATGTTGGTGGACAGCCATTTTCAGGTGTCTCCAGAGATGCTTAGTTGGGTTTAGGCCAGGGCTCTGGCTGGGCCAGTCAACAATGGTCACAAAGGTGTTCTGAAGCCACTCCTTTGTTGTTTTAGCTGTGTCCTCAGGGTCATTGTCTTTTTGGAAGGTAAACCTTCGGCCCAGTCTGAGGTCCTGAGCACTCTGGAAGAGGTTTTCTTCCAGGATATCTCTGTACTTGGCCGCACTCATCTTTCCTTCAATTGCGACCAGTCATCCTGTCCCTGCAGCTGAAAAACACCCCCATAGCATGATGCTGCCACTACCATGTTTCACTGTTGGGATTGTATTGGGCAGGTGATGAGCAGTGCCTGGTTTTCTCCACACATACCGCTTAGAATTAATGCCAAAAACTTCAATCTTCATCTCATCAGACCAGAGAATTTTATTTCTCATAGTCTGGGAGTCCTTCATGTGTTTTTTGACAAACTCTTTGCAGGCTTTCATATGTCTTGCACTGAGGAGAGGTTTCTGTCGGGCCACTCTGCCATAAAGCCCCAACTGATGGAGGGCTGCAGTGATAGTTGACTTTGTGGAACTTTCTCCCATCTCCCTACTGCATCTCTGGAGCTCAGCCACAGTGATCTTTGGGTTCTTCTTTGCCTCTTTCACCAAGGCTCTTCTCCCACGATTGCTCAGTTTGGCTGGACGGTCAGGTCTAGGAAGAGTTCTGGTCGTCCCAAACTTCTTCCATTTAAGGATTATGGAGGCCACTGTGCTCTTAGGAACCTTGAGTGCTGCAGAAATTCTTTTGTAACCTTGGCCAGATCTGTGCCTTGCCACAATTCTGTCTCTGAGCTCCTTGGGCAGTTCCTTCGACCTCATGATTCTCATTTGCTCTGACATGCACTGTGAGCTGTGAGCTCTTATATAGACAGGTGTGTGCCTTTCCTAATCAAGTCCAATCAGTTTAATTAAACACAGCTGGACTCCAGTGAAGGAATAGAACCATCTCAAGGGTGAATTAAATATGAGTGTCACAGCAAAGGGTCTGAATACTTATGACCATGTGATATTTCAGTTTTTCTTTACAAAAATTTCTACATTTTTGTTTTTTTCTGTCTGGATGGGGTGCTGAGTGTACATTAATGAGAAATAAAATGAATTTTTTTGATATTAGCAAATGGCTGCAATGAAACAAAGAGTGAAAAATTGAAAGGGGTCTGAATACTTTCTGTACCTACTGTATACCCACTGTATATATATATATACACTGCTCAAAAAAATAAAGGGAACACTTAAACAACACAATATAACACAACTAAATCAAACTGTCCACTTAGGAAGCAACACTGATTGACAATCAATTTCACATGCTGTTGTGCAAATGGAATAGACAACAGGTGGAAATTATTGGCAATTAGCAAGACACACTCAATAAAGGAGTGGTTCTGCAGGTGGGGACCACAGACCACTTCTCAGTATCTATGCTTTCTGGCTGATGTTTTGGTCACTTTTCAATGTTGGTGGTGCTTTCACACTCTACAGCCCACACAAGTGGCTCAGGTAGTGCAGCTCATCCAGGATGGCACATCAATGCGAGCTGTGGCAAGAAGGTTTGCTGTGTCTGTCAGCATAGTGTCCAGAGGCTGGAGGCGCTACCAGGAGACAGGCCAGTACACCTGGAGACGTGGAGGAGGCCGTAGGAGGGCAACAACCCAGCAGCAGGACCGCTACCTCTGCCTTTGTTCAAGGAGGAACAGGAGGAACACTGCCAGAGCCCTGCAAAATGACCTCCAGCAGGTCACAAATGTGCATGTGTCTGCACAAACGGTTAGAAACCGACTCCATGAGGATGGTATGAGGGCCCGACGTCCACAGATGGGGGTTGTGCTCACAGCCCAACACCGTGCAGGAGGCTTGGCATTTGCCAGAGAACACCAGGATTGGCAAATTTGCCACTGGCGCCCTGCGCTCTTCACAGATGAAAGCAGGTTCACACTGAGCACATGTGACAGACGTGACAGAGTCTGGAGATGCCGTGGAGAGCAATCTGCTGTCTGCAACATCCTTCAGCATGACCGGTTTGGCAGTGGGTCAGTAATGGTGTGGGGTGCCATTTCTTTGGAGGACCGCACAGCCCTCCATGCACTTGCCAGAGGTAGCATGACTGCCATTAGGTACCGAGATGAGATCCTCAGACTCCTTGTCAGACCATATGCTGGTGCGGTTGGCCCTGGGTTCCTCCTAATGCAGGACAATGCTAGACCTCATGTGGCTGGAGTGTGTCAGCAGTTCCTGCAAGATGAAGGCATTGAAGCTATGGACTGGCCTTCCCCAGACCTCAATCCGATTGAGCACATCTGGGACATCATGTCTCGCTCCATCCACCAAGACTGTCCAGGAGTTGGCGGATGCTTTAGTCCAGGTCTGGGAGGAGATCCCTCAGGAGACCATCCGCCACCTCATCAGGAGCATGCCCAGGCATTGTAGGGAGGTCATACATACAGGCAATACTGAGCCTCATTTTGACTTGTTTTAAAGACATTACATCAAAGTTGGATCAGCATGTAGTGTGTTTTTCCACTTTAACTTTGTGTGTGACTCCAAATCCAGGCCTCCATTGGTTAATAAATTTGATTTCCAGTGATGATTTTTGTGTGATTTTGTTGTCAGCACATTCAACTTTGTACAGAACAAAGTATTCAATGAGAATATTTCATTCATTCAGACCTAGGATGTGTTATTTGAGTGTACCCTTCATTTTTTTTGAGCAGTGTATATATGTATATACACACACACACACACACACACACACACACACACACACACACACACACACACACACACACACACACAACATATACATACAACCTGGGACAGCGTACACTGAGAGGCATATCTGGGATAGTGTACAGGTACATCTGTGGCACACGTGGACTAGAAGTTCCCAAGTCCCAATGGGAGATGCCACCAAACACGGTTGAGAACAACAAGGCTAAGGTCCTGTGGGACTTCAAGTTCCAGACAGACAAGCAGCTGCTAGCCAACCAACCAGACATAGTGATAATTGACAAGTAGCAGAAGACTGTAGTTGTGTAAGATGTGCCAATCCCAGCAGACAGCAACATCAGGAAGAAGGAGTACCAGGGGCTGAAGGAACTGCTGGAGCAGATGTGGAAGGTAAAGTCCAAAGTGGTCCCAGTGGTAACAGGCACACTAGGAGCTGTAACCCTGACACTGGAAAAGTAGCTCCAACAGATTCCAGACACAACATCTGAATTCTCTGTTCAGATGTGTTCCAGGAACAGCTAAGATACTGGACACGCTGCACACCGTGCTGAGATATGCCAAGTTTTCAGCTAATAGCTCTTTTGAAAATGCTGGTGCAAAAATACAGTTTTATGTCTGTCAAACTGTGGATTAAAAATGAGTGAAAAAGCAGCCAATGTCCAAAGAGAAAGATCTTCAGAAAGCCCGGAGAACAATTGCTCAAGACCGGTTCAGAAAATTACAACAAAGTCTGACTGGTTGGAAACAAAATATAAAATGATCAGGAAATGAATGGCTCAAGATTTCTCCAAAGAACTGTACCTAGAGCATTTCTTGTCTGACCAAATGCCACAAGTGTAAATGCCATCATTTTCCTCAGCTTTATAGATTCTTGTGCACATAATTGACTGAAACAAAGTACTAAGCTATTTTAACATTATTGCAAAAGAAACGCAAAAGAAATTATAGCACACAGAGTTTACACCAGTTCAACACAGAATAAATGTAAGAATATAATATTTACATAAATACAAAACCTTGAAGATAAATTGATAACATCTGAAATACTTCTTGTGCAAGTATTCAATTTCACATATAGTGTTGTAGCGAACAGAGGAAAACACACTATTTATTCACTGCCAGCCAAAATGACAGCTCCCCAGAAAGGAAACCTTGGTCTATGTTACACAATAAGCATTTGATTTAACAATAGCTGTTTCAGTACAGTGCCATATGAAAAGCAAGGCAAAAGTTTAATCTCATCCTCCCCCATCTGTTCTGTAACTGAAAAACTCTTCTTCATCAGTCCAAACAATCTTAGTCTGGTTTTTCCTCAGCTATCTAATTTCTCAGTGTGTTACTATTTGGCTTTACTAAGCAGCAGCCCAGTTCCCGTGGTCATCTAAGCAGATCATTACTTTGGTTTAAATTATAAGTGTGAAATTTTTAGTACTAATCCTTGCATCTGTTTTCCAAAAAACAGTTTCAATATCGCTGCCCTCGACAGGCTTCCCCCATATTAACCATTCTCTCACCTGCCAACACCCCGCACTCACTGTACAGTAGAGAACTTAAAATCAACAGGCCATCTGTGAATAGATAGAAGGGAGGGCCGGGATGGGGCAGCAATATTTCTCCATTCCAGATGTGACCCTGCGCCAAGCTTGGCAGGATTAGGGCATTGATTTGGGGGGAGGGATGAGGGGAAGGTTATGG
The DNA here is from genome assembly GCA_024447675.2 of Pterophyllum scalare. NCBI lineage: Eukaryota > Metazoa > Chordata > Actinopteri > Cichliformes > Cichlidae > Pterophyllum > Pterophyllum scalare. The sequence continues at coordinate 126,662 of JAMQGT020013441.1, forward strand.
AGGTAGGATAGTGATGGGGCCTATACAGTAGAGTAGGGCAAAATGGTTATGTGCACATGACAGTCAAGAACAGGGCACGGAAATATACAACGACTGGTTTTGGGGCGATGTGGCAACACAATAAGCACTCAGAGGTAGCCAATCACTGGTTGGAAAAACAAACTATGGGAACTGAGGTAGGAAGGCAGATGGGGCAGGAGCCAGGGCCAGCCGAGGACAGCCATATGTGAGAGGCAGCTGATGTGTGAAGTATTATGCCCAGCAGTCGCTCTTTCTACACACTGCTGTGTATGAGGGCACCTTGGCCCCCTCAGAGTCACATAGATAAACACTATCCAAACCTCCTCATTTACAGCTTCTCATTAGTTAGAGTAGGGTGGACGAGGGGGAGGAGTGTGTGTGTGTGTGTGTGTCTGCCCATAACCCTGGCACTCCCACTGGAATGAATTAGTATGTTTCATATTGTGTTGTGTTTTAAGGTAATATTTTATTTCAGAGCTTCCTTGACCTCTAGATTTTCATGGACATATAATAGAGGTTTTAGACTGACTTTTCAAATGTCTATCAAACGGCCTCATTGTTATTCATAAAGAACACGACTGAAGAACATTCAATTGCTGTCCTTTGAAAAATGTCCTTGTGGCGTGTCTTTTCTCAAAACTGCAACTTTGGGGCCAGCTGGGCAAACATTCAGGCACTTGCTGTCCATTTTTCTTCTACATTTAATAGTTTTTAAAAAAAAAAAACACTTTAGAAAATTGTTTATCTGTATTTTGTAGGACCATACAGGACAGCCACTCACCATTTAAAGCTTCTCATGGCAAATACTTTGTTTATCATGATTTGTAAAAGACCTGTGTTAAAAACAAAAAAGCTCTCAGTGATTTCAATCCTTCAGAACCACTCCAGAGGATAGAGATCTTAAGGGTACTTTCTCAGACGCTTACTGTCAAGGAGATGTGTAGTAATAAAATTTGCAAGCTATTGGGTTGTGCAACTATCGGTTTTACATTTTATTACCATAGACTATATATATACAGTAAGGAGGTAAGTTATGAGAGCTCCCTAGAAAGGAAATTAAAACATCTTAAAAAGATTGGCAACAGGAAGACTGGGAATTCTCATAGTGGGACAGTCTTGTGTCAGAGCTGACTGGACTGACTGTGACTGGAGACTACTGCAGATGCAACCATTTCCCAGATTTAACCACCCTGAGTACACAACACTTATGAGACTTTTTTCTGTTAAGTGCGTAAATCTGTAAACGTACATTTGCTAATTTCGCTCTTGACTACTAACCAGTTCCTTTTCCCATTTTAGCCTGTGAGGCATGTAATATTTAACAGCCAGCAGAGCAACTCGAATTATTTATTTTAATACTTAGTCTGCAATCTAAATGAACAGGTGAGCATGGCCCTAAACAAGAAGGGGAAAGGCTGGAGCTAGAGGGAGCAGGAACCATCAATTAGAGGTGCACTATTGTCTGCAAAGTTAATTGCAGACTAAGACCATTCATAATATCAGGCTGAAATACTGCATTCATTTATTTATTATTTATTTATTTATTACAAGCAATAGAATTAAGGGCATGTATGTTGCATAATGTACCACATTAGTCATAACATTCAAATCACTGACAAGTCAACTAAATAACCTTCAAACAAAAAAATGTTCTGCTGGAACTTTCTGGGTCTTGTTGAAGACTAATCCCAATCCTTGTCCCATCAAAAGAACACACAGTTTTTTGATGGGACAAGTGATCAGTGGGATAGTGCCAATAAAGACTGCAATATCACTTCAAAGCAGTGAATGGTGAACCAAATTTATCACTACCAAGCTTATTAATTTACTTGCAGTATATTTGCTCAGAGCATGTCTAAATACTGAATGTTGAGAAAATGTCTGTAATGGAATCACTCCGCCGAGTGTATTGCTTTTATTGTTAATGAAAACCTGTGAATTAATAGGCCAAGTCTAATGTCAATCCCTACCACGCCCACTGCTAATGTATTTGTCCTGATCTGGCCCAGTGTCAAACTCCCTCTCTGGTTGTGAAACTAGCATAAAAACACACTGCATATGCTTGTTTTTGTTTTTTTGTTTTGTTTTGTTTTGTATTTTTTGTTTTTTGCTTTTTTGCACATCTGACTTAAAGCAACAAAGCCCTGATTTTGAATTTTCAGTACGGCAGCATTTTCAAATAAGCCAATTCGTCATTTTAACAAAGTCCCATTTTGACCTTGTTTGAATGCAGTTCTGAAACATTTCTTCCTTTGAAAGATGCACTGTTCCAAAACACTTGCATCCTACACTAAAATTAATGAGACTACCTGTTTGGTTTTGGTTTTGATTTTTTCAACCTAAAGCCTTACATGTGTGGGTGTGCATATCAGCTTTTGGGGTCCAGGCTTTCAGACCTTCAAATTTCAAAACTAGAAAGACTCACTGCAAATAAAGGCTCACTTAGTCTTGAAAAAGCATTTTGGTGAATTTTTTTGACCATAAACAGGCAGTGCAGTAATACTGTAGTCTTTATGCGGTATACAGGTACTGGACATAAAATTAGAATATCATGAAAAAGTTGATTTATTTCAGTAATTCCATTCAAAAAGTGAAACTTGTATATATATATATTCATTCATTATACACAGACTGATATATTTCAAATGTTTGTTTCTTTTAATTTTGATGATTATAACTGACAACTAATGAAAACCCCAAATTCAGTATCTCAGAAAATTAGAAGATTGTGAAAAGGTTCAATATTGAAGACACCTGGTGCCACACTCTAATCAGCTAATTAACTCCAAACACCTGTAAAGGCCTTTAAATGGTCTCTCAGTCTAGTTGTGTAGGCTACACAATCATGAGGAAGACTGCTGACTTGACAGTTGTCCAAAAGATGACCATTGACACCTTGCACAAAGAGGGCAAGACACAAAAGGTCATTGCTAAAGAGGCTGGCTGTTCACAGAGCTCTGTGTCCAAGCACATTAATAGAGAGGCGAAGGGAAGGAAAAGATGTGGTAGAAAAAAGTGTACAAGCAATAGGGATAACCGCACCCTGGAGAGGATTGTGAAACAAAACCATTCAAACATGTGGGGCAGATTCAAAAAGAGTGGACTGCAGCTGGAGTCAGTGCTTCAAGAACCACCACACACAGACGTATGCAAGACATTGGTTTCAGCTGTCACAGTTCTCGTGTCAAGCCACTCTTGAACAAGAGACGGAGTCAGAAGCGTCTCTCCTGGGCTAAAGACTAAAAGGACTGGACTGCTGCTGAGTGCTCCAAAGTTATGTTCTCTGATCAAAGTCAATTTTGCATTTCCTTTGGAAATCAAGGTCCCAGAGTCTGGAGGAGGAGGGGCGAGGCACAGAATCCATGTTGCTTGAGGTCCAGTGTAAAGTTTCCACAGTCAGTGATGGTTTCGGGTGCCATGTCATCTGCTGGTGTTTTCTGAGGTCCAAGGTCAATGCAGCCGTCTACCATGAAGTTTTAGAGCACTTCATGCTTCCTGCTGCTGACCAACTTTATGGAGATGCAGATTTCATTTTCCAACAGGACTTGGCACCTGCACACAGTGCCAAAGCTACCAGTACCTGCTTTAAGGACCATGGTATCCCTGTTCTTAAGTGGCCAGCAAACTCGCCTGACCTTAACCCCATAGAAAATCTGTGGGCTATTGTGAAGAGGAAGATAAAATACGCCAGACCCAACAATTTAGAAGAGCTGAAGGCCACTATCGGAGCAACCTAGGTTCTCATAACACCTGAGCAGTGCCATAGACTGATGGACTCCATGCCACACCGCATTGCTGCAGTAATCCAGGCAAAAGTAGCCCCAACTAAGTATTGAGTGCTGTACATACTCATACTTTTTGTATATTTGCCATATTCACTTATGATTGCTCATCATCTCCAGCCCTTAGAAAATAGATGTACAAGATGTACAACTACCATTGCTGCATGTCTGCACAGAGTTGCACTGAATGCAGCCTGATTCACTTCCCTATCCATCAATATACTGCTCAGTCAAGCAACTCAGGTACAAGTTGCTAGTGACTCTGAATGAAACATCTGATTGGTTCAACTTTATAATCACACTTTTATCAATCGATTATACTGCATGTCAGATGTACAAGACATAAACCACTCAGTGGGAGGTTACTTCATTGATCACTTTAGACTTGTGCCGTGTGCTTTTAGTCCAGTGACAGGCTGCTGGTGGATAAAATCATGCCTTTTTGATGGTGATTAAATGTTTGCCTAATGAAAATGGACTTGGTCAAAAATCATTAAGACGCAAGAACTCAAATGTCACGTTATTCCTAGAGATATCATATTTGTAGTCTGATTGGCATTTTGCTGTATTGTTTCAAATGGTACCATTTAATATTTTTAAAGGTATTATGGGAAATACATCTCGCTAAAATTATGGCTGCTTCTATAGTACCAGTACCAGAATGGTACTGTACATATTAGAGGCATCCCTATATAAACAGTTTGCAACTTTCTGTCTTTTAGTGCTATTTATATGCAGTCGCTTGTTTCTGTTTCTATACTGAAAACCCAGAGTAGCATGCATTATCAATTCTTATGACTAAATTTACTCATCTTGGTCCATTTGTAATAAACAATGTGAACACAAAATGGACCTGAGTGGGCAATTTATCTTTTTTGTTTTTCTTGCTCGAGACCACACGGATCTGAGTAGACTTTTAAGAACTGCTTTAAGCCCAAGAGTCATTACTTTTTAAATGCATCCTTACTCTGAGTATTTAAGCCTCAGCTTGATTTCTGTCAAAAAACAGAAATGCAAAAGTGTATGCACACTCACACACATATAAATATATGCATATTCTCGTACAACTTGCAATATCAGAGTCTTTCCTTCTGGAACTCTACCCACACATTCTTCTTTTCCAACAGTATTCCCAGAACTAAGCCACTGATTGCGCCACACAGACAGCTGGGGTAGATGTACGTGCAGATGCATTTTAAGCAGAGCCAATAAATCTATATCAGCTGCTCTCTGGGGTTCTCAAGTGTGTCTTAAAAACATATATGTATCTCTTCTTGTCAGAGCCTCGGATAATCTGCTTTGGTCCAGTCAGGCAACTGAGCACAACATGCCTGACATGTCATTGAGAGGATAGTGTGTAGATGTACCCAGTGTGTGTACGTGTGTGTATCAGCGGCAAACCATCAGAGCTTTCAAGGTTCAGAGAAAGCCCTGGATTCATTAGATGAAAAAAATTCAATAAACCAAGATTTAAATAAAAACCCTCTCTGATTTGATTATTTGTGACATTTCACTGTTATATGGACTTGTTTTTTTGTTGTTTTCTGTGAAACTAATCAGATATTTTTCTGTTATGTCGTTGGGGAGCGGATCCTCTATTCAGAGTATCATATCATTGACAGAATGCCCTGACCATTAAAATTAAGGAAAGCATAAGTATTGATTGTCACATGAATTGCCACCTTATTGTGGTGGAGGAGACCAGAGTAAATGCGATTTAGAGGACTGCTATTCAGAACTATGGAGTTTGATGCCTTGCCTGGATCAGGGTTACTGAAGCCCTACCCTACATCCATCTATCTATCTATCCATCTATCCATCTATCTATCTATCTATCTATCTATCTATCTATCTATCTATCTACTCTTAGATACTGAGAGCAGTGTTTGAGTCTTTACTGAAAAATGTAATGGATCACACTTTACTTGTTAGTTTTCTTAAAAATAATGCAGTATGTTACTTGATTATGTTACTTAAACATGCATTGTCACATAATTACCAGTTAACGATAGAAGCTTTAGGTTATAGTCCCACACACCAACACAAATCGCTATCCCAATGAAGACATACATGCAGTCGTTCCTCTAATGTTTACGTATGAACAAAAAACCAACAACAAAAAGCAAAGTTGAAAACCAGCCCAAAGAGGCTTCAAAGCCATTGCCACAATGATTCTACTGCAGAAACATGTGCAAGTACAAGTGGAAGCTACTAGCCTGACTGCTCATCACTGCCTTTGTTGCAGTTCAAGTCAGGGTTATAATACTTTTGGATAGGGCTGGGCGATATATCGAGGTTTTAAAAAATATCGATATATTGTCATGCGTGATATAAGATGAGACAGTACTGTTTATATCAATATAGTCTTTGTCGCGTTACAATCATACTTGTAGATCCACCAGTTTACCTTTCTCTTCTCCCAGTTTGTCTCCGCACAGCTTCACACTGCCCCGCCTCTCTTCACCCTTAAATCATGCAGGAAGCCACAGCATGGCAGTGTTCCCAACTTAGTGACTTTGTTGCTAGATTTAGCGACTTTTCAGACCCCGCTGGCGACTTTTTTTCTCAAAAGTGACTAGCGACAAATTTAGCAACTTTTTCCAGTGAGGTTGACAACTTTTGGAGAGTTTTGGAAACCTGAAATCCTCTGCTGGCACCGTGTTTTATGTACATACAGCCTTCCTACTGAGTCCATTCCTACACTCTGGCATCGCCCAGACCCTGAAGAGTGCCTGGCTGCAGGTAAGAGGGCCCCGCCATGTCGCAACTCCATATAGCATAAGTCACGTGACCTTAATAGCCTTAGTGGGTCTTTTTCATGTGCTTGCAGACACTGCATTGAGTGGGTGGGCCCGTTGCTGTGATACATAAGTGCATATGTCTATGGATTTACTGAGCGGGCTGTTCATTCAGTCTGTCACAGCATTGGATGTACAGGAGTACACAAGGAGGAAGCACTATGGTGAAGTAGACATAAGTCAGAATAAGTTAGCCTTTTGCTATTTTTGCTCTGTATCTTTTCTGTTTACATTTAAATAGCACAGCTGTGAGTTTTTTGTTATAGAGGAAAAAAACATTAATTTATTTGAGAAGAATTATTATTTAAATATGCCAATAGTTGATTTTTGAGCAATTTCTCATGTACATCTACGGCTGAATGTTAATAAAAATGCCGGTGTGACATTTGGGACATGTAGCTTTGACTCAGAAGTGCCTTTTTGTTCATACCTCTTGGGAAGAAAAAATATGAGATATATATCCTATATCACCATTCAGCTAAAAAAATATTGAGATATTACTTGAGATTGAGATATCACACAGCCCAACTTTTTAATTTTACATTATAGTATAGTTTTATTTTGTTTTAACTTTTTTTTCTCTCTAATTCAGTTTTAATTCATTTTTAGAGTGATTTTGCTCATTTTTATTTTTCATTTAATGCTCAGTTTTAGTTTAGCTTTATTTGTCAGGCCCAAGATTCAAGGTGCAAGAGTAACTATTGTGTAATAAGACCTCAACAAATTATACCATTAAAAAAATTGTATTCAACAACCAACTCTTCACAAGATAGCAGCAATATGTGCTAAATGTGTGTAATACTATGAACATCATGGGACATTAACAGGGAGCAACATAAAGAAAAATCTTCTTAAACTTAAACTCCCAATAAACTCTTATCTCAAAAATATGTATCTCAAAAAGTGAAAAATATTCATAAAATATTTATCTCAAGAATAAAATAAAATAAATTGGACTGCCCAGCACTAGATGCAGCTACAGCCTCAGTGCAGTGGATTAACATTACCTCGCAAGTGGGGTATAACATCAGAACACAGCGAAACATTATAAACGAGAACAAACTGAACTCGGAACATTTGAAGGAATCAAAGCTCAAATACAGCTTTTCAAGATTGTGTGTGTTTGTAATTGTGTGTGTCACACATTGGTGTGGACATTCCAGTCTCAGTGTCTCAATAAACACATTTATCAGTGGATCCTCCTGTGTATTAACTAGACAGGAGTTATTTTTTCACTGAAACTATGGTTGTCACCTAGTTGCATGGCCACAATGCTGGTTCTCTGTTGGAGCTGGAGATGCTAGCTTGGTTAGATACTCACTATTAGGCCTGAATTAGTCTTCTGCACTGGGTCTTTGCGGGGGCTACGTACGCAAGTGGCTGACGTCTATTGTGCGTGTTAATTATCTTGTGGTCGTGTCCCAGTGATTTACATGCTGTGCCGGCCGACAGAAACAAAAAAATGCTGGGGGTTTTTCCCCTCCTGTGTCCTTCCACTTTGTTGTAAATTTTTTATTTTTCTAGGTGCAAACATAGTTGTTCTGCTACTTTTTTTTTGTTTTTCATTTTGTTCATTCCTTCACATTCATTCCAGTGGTGAGCAGGTCAATCACAATGTTCTGGGCAGCGTGGGTCCGACGTGTAGTCACATTTCTCGAGAGACGCACGTTAGATTACATCGTAGGTTAGAGCGGAGGTGCAGAGCGGTTTCCGTAGCCGCCTTGTGCATGCTTCTCAGGTGGACTTTGAGGTTGGTGGGATATTTCCCCTTGAGAAGTGTTCTGCACATTTTGCCATCTTCCACAACAAGACACTTGCTTCTATCTGCCACTTTCTCTCAACCTTTGCTGTTGCCATTATTGTGCAGACTGGTGCAGTGGGCAGATACTCACACACACACACACACACACACACAGAGAGAGAGTGAGGTTTTTGTTAAGGATAATAACCTTGATTCAGGTTCTGGCTGCTGGACTGGGCGTATGTGCTGCTTTAACACTGTGGGTTCATTGCTAGCTTTGTGCTAGCATGCTGTCTGCGCAGATGCTTGCAAAGAGCTAATGTTGTGTTCGCAGTATAATGCAGACTCTTCTGTCCTTAACACAGTTTGCACTCTACCATTGCACTTTTCTGCTTTGGTGCAATAAAATAAAAGTAATATCCATATCACAACTCATCAAAAGTTATCCTCCACCATACACATGAATGAAACCAGGTGATTGTAGCATGCACAAGAAGAACAATACACTTTTTTCTTTCTATCCACAGTATAATTGTAACTGTAATGTGATCACTGAATTCAGTACAGTAACTTGTTACATTACTGCATGGCTGCCTGGTTATGCTGGAGGTTATATCCTGTTACAAGAGTTTTTCCTTCCCACTGTTGCCAAGTGCTTGCTCATAGAGGGTCATGTGATTCTAATATTGTAGGGTCTTTACCTCACAGTATAAACCTTGATGTGGTTGTTGTAATATAAATAAAATAAAATTGAACTGAATATAGAGCATTACGGTGGCACGGTATTTAGCACTAGCACTGTTGCCTTACAGCAACAGACTGGCAACCTGGCCAGGGTGTACCCTGCCTTTTGCCCTATGGCAGCTGGGATAGGCTCCGGCCCCCCGGTGATCCTGAATTAGATAAGTGGAAGAAAATGGATGAATGAATATAGTGAATACACCCAACCCTGAAAAAGAGAAAAACAAAATACTTGACAAATTTGAGTACATATTGTCAGTTCTATTTCAGGCATCTATTGACATGAAATTCAATGAGCATCTTGGAAAACATAGTGCAGAGTAGACAACAGTAATACTTACCCTTGCTTCATCTTGTTGTTACACCTTGGTGAAGGTGGTGCAGAGCTCATGAATGTTTCCAGTTTGATCACTGCCATTTCTCATATTCTGTCATTCAAGCTTTACCCCTAAATGATTAATCTCAGATCATTCGCACCTGCAAACAATCACGGCCAACATCATTAACCTGGTTGACCCCCTGTTCCCTGTCCAGCTCATTTTTCTCTACTGCTGAGCCTGTTATTCTGTCATTCATCATTCCACTCTGACATGATCTCCAAACACCATGAGAGGAGAACAGCATGTCTTATTGATCTCCCATCAATGCCTGGAATTGACCAAGAGGAAAGTGATATAATGCTCACACTTTGGTATTAAGTGTAAAAGAGGAAAATGGGAGACAGCACTTTGTTACTACAGAATCTTTGTTAGTAGAGAATCTGTTTGCCTTTACCTAGAGAAAATACAGCACTGTGAAAAAACCATTTGCCCCTTTCACAATTTCTTAGTTTTTTTTTTTTTTTGCATAATTGTCACACTTACATATTAGACAAAGATAACCTGATTACATACAAAATTCAGTTTTTAAATGTTGATTTTATTTACTAAGGGAAAAAGCTATCTAAAACAACTTGGGCTTATGTGAAAAAGTAATTGCCCCCTAAATTTAATAACTGGTTTTGCCACCCTGAGCAACACAAACTGCAATCAGTCATTTGCAAAACCTGGCAATGAGTCTTTCAGATTGCTGTGGAGCAATTTTGGCCCACACTTCTTTGCAGAATTGTTTTAATTCAGCCACAATGGAGGGTTTTCGAGTATGAACAGCCTGTTTAAGGTCATCCCAAAGCATCTCAGTCAGAATTAAGTCTGGACTTTGACTTGACAGCTCCAGATCAGATCATTGCCCTCCTGTATAACCCAAGTGAGCTTGACCTTCAGGGCACAAACTGATTCTCCTTCAGGATTTCTGGTAAAGAGCAGAATTTATGATTCCATCAATTATGGCAAGTTGTCCAGGTCTTGGCAGCAAAGCAGTGCCAGACCATCACACCACCACCTCCATGTTTTATGAAATACTGCGTTAGATTTATGCTCCATGTAATGGCACTCAAACCTTCCAAAAAGTTCAAGTTTTGTCTCATCAGTCCACAGAATATTTTCTCAAAGGTCTCAGGGATCATCATGATGTTTTTAAACAAATGTGAAACAAACCTTTGTGTTCTTTTTGGTCAGCAGCGGTTTTCTTCTTGGAATTCTCCAATTGTGTTTATCAGAGTTAATTCATGATTTAACAAGAGGGGGCATTACTTTTTCACATAGGGCCAGATAGGTTTGGATAGCTTTTTACCCTTAATAAAATTTTAAAGAAATTTTGTGTTTACCCAGGTTATCCTTGACTAATATTAAAATTTGTTTGATGATCCGAAAACATGCAAGTATAACAATATATATATATATATATATACTTTTTCTTTTGGTTGGTTAAAAATTGTCTCACCCACACATATATACAGGTTAACCTGTGTTACAAGAACCTCTTTTACAAATTACAAACTTCTGAACTTCTTCTACTGATAATGTGCTGATATGTCTTCCGCTTCTGCCAGTGTTCTGATTCTAGTTTCCCAAAGTCCTGCCCACACAGGAAGCAACTAGCAGCAATGTGGCGACCAGAGACCATAGAAAGTGATATTCACTGGCTTCATGAAATGACAGGAAAAATAACTGCTAGCAACAGGAAGTGGGGAGGTCCAATTGAGCATCTCTGGAGACACCTGAAAATGGCTGTCCACCAACATTCACCATCCAACCTGACAGAACTGGAGAGGATCTTCAAGGAAGAATGGCAGAGGATCCCCAAATCCAGGTGTGAAAAACTTGTTGCATCATTCCCAAGAAGACTCGTGGTTGTACTAGCTCAAAAGGGCGCGTCCATTCAATACTGAGCAAAGGGTCTGAATACGTATGACCATGTGATATTTCAGTTTTTCTTTTTTAATAAATTTGCAAAAAATTCTACATTTCTGGGTTTTTTCAGTCAAGATGGGGTGCTGAGTGTACATTAATGAGAAATAAAATGAACTTTTTTGATTTTAGCAAATGGCTGCAATGAAACAAAGAGTGAAAATTTTAAAGGGGTTTGAATACTTTCCGTACCCCCTGTACATGTTTCCCTGTTGAATAGATCATGCTCCAGCAACAAACCACTAGAAACTAGTAGTCCTTTTCCAAAAGTGGTGAAAATGTCTAATCCATAATGGTCCAGTGCATTTTCACTGAAAAATACTGGTTCTCTTGTCAAAAGGTTGGCACGGACACATCACCACAAAATTACTGGTCCATGAGTGGAATCTCCGCCATATGATGGGAGGGACGTCCACAAGATAAGAGTGGAAACAGAAGTATCAAGAGGCTATCAGAGAAGGTTGAGTCAAACTTCCACTACATGCTGTAACATTCAGTTATGAAACATATTGAAATGCAGAACAATTCTCAAAGGCAAAACAGGATATGAAAACAGGTCTGTAATGACCTTCTAGTCAAGCTTCTCACCACTGGAGCCCAGTGAGAGGAGCTGGGTTGTTAGGGAAATTCAGCTCACCCAGTCTGACTCCACAATGAAAAGAGCTGTCAGTCAGCCAGCTGTCAGTCAGCCAGCTGTCAGTCAGCCAGGACTAATCTCTTGACTGGCTTCACCGTCTCTCATCAGGAAGTGCATACTTTGTCTTTAGGTTAATATCCCTTTTGGTTTCCTAAAATAGGTTTTAGCAAGAACTCTTCACACATTTGTCTAGCCTTGAAGTTGTGAAGACTCAAAAGCACACTGGTATTTTAGTGTATTGTTTTCTCTCACGTTTAAAAGAAAACGCATTATGATTATGGAGTTTAAATATATTGCTTTCTAAATATTTATTCAGCTCACTGTATAATACACCAATGCTCTTGTTATTGAAAAAGAAACTTCAAACAGGACTTACTCATCTCTACGTTCTAATGCTTTAATTTCCACTGTCTACACCATAAAATTTGTGCACCAAATACTACTTACTGAAGACATTTGTTGTAGAGGAGCACAGAAAATGAGCAAAAAAAAAGTTTTTTTTCAAGGTTTATATTGGAGAAACATTTCAGGTGAAATTGTAACTGTTGTGACACTGTTATAAGTAAGGTCATACCTTTGTATAACAGTTCTTCAAGCTGTACAGTATATCCTTCAAAACTTTACAAAAAGAAATACTTGTCAAAAACACATTTCGTATCTGTTAGTCTCTTTTTTGAATTGAAAAGCATTGTGCAAGCTCAGGTGTGATGAAAAAAATGGATCTTCGGACTCAAAGTTTGAAAAACAGAACTGGGCTTTTGTTTGTTTTGTTTGTCAGGCCTGTCGCACTTTGTCACGGTTTACATGGTACTTGCTGCTTCAGTCATGAAGCCTTGTCTCAAGTCTCCAGACAGAGCCTGTGTGGGAGTAATTGTCCCAAACAGGGAACTGAAGTTTCTGTCATCAAGACATCAGACTGGATACCAGAGGCTGCTGCCAGACATCAGTATCTTGAGCTTAATCAAAATGGGTTTGATGGCAGAGCCATTGAGTTTCACAGTTACGGTATATCAGTTAGCACCATGTACATGCTGAAACCATTTGGGCTACCCAACCCTTCTGAGTTCTGTATTATCTTTGTAAATTATAACTACTGCATGCATGCTGCACTTGCTCTGCTTGACACAAACGACAAACTTGAGGGGCACTGAGGCTAATGTCCTATTTTTCCTGTTTTTCATTTCTCCACCAGATTTCATAGAATTCAGCTGGGTAGGTTTGCACAGTCCTTGTGACTGATACATATCGAACGCATACACTGAAAAAACAGAAATCCACACTTGTGACAGGTTTAACATGTAGGTAGACAACCTTCCTCACACATGTTAGCCGAGCCTACCTGTGAATCCTTTTTCCTTTATGTGATCAGATAATGTGGCATTTTTGCTGCTTTGTAAATAAATTGATGAATCTAATGGAATAAAATTAAAGTACTGTTTTTAATGTTTTAAGGTGGATTTATTGTATGTGTGTCATAATATGACAGAATTATACAATGGAACATAAAAATAAATATATACAGGCCAAAACACCTTCAGCTCCATAAGACTGCGTAAGAATAACATCAAGTGTTGACCATAAAACTGACATCTGGACACTGGCCAGACCAAAATGACACATATACTGTATACTGAAATGACTTATTTACCTGTGGTTTACTATAAAGTCAGTTAAGATTTGTTACATTTAATCCTCATGTTACCTTGATTCTCAAGAATATCAATGTTAAAAAAAAGGAAAATATATCAATATCAGTATTGCATCTCTTTATAATGTTATTGTTATGATGGTTAATCAAAGTTATATAATTTCACTATTAAACTTACCTTAGAAATTTGTTATGTCTGAACATTTTTTCTTTTATACACCAGTATAAAAACATACACTTCGTATCATATTTTGCTTTATTAACCTTTCTAATTTTTTTTGGCCATGATGTATAAATATATTTCCTCAATTAAGCTGGTTACAGAAAAAAGATTCAATTTATTAATAGAAAGGATTTAGATATGATAAAAGTACACTGGCCATGGGGGTATACTACAAAGGAAATTCAAAACAGCCAGTAAAATGCAACATTGTTGCAAATAAGACAAGAGATTAAAGAAAATCTGGCAATCTAACACAAAGAGTGATAAAATTTAACTTAAAATATTTATTTTAATGCTGGTGTTTATTTCCATGTCATGTTAGAGCTCTGAAACTTTAACACTGACGCATTTAAACATTACAGGTTACTGTCCCATAGCCTTATAAAGGAGAATGGAAATCGCTTTAGTTCCTCACCAGCTTAAAGTGAAATGAATTTTATTGATTTAATATACTCAGGGAATACAGCACAAACCAAAATTATGAATAGGGCTAGATGTGAAACCAAAACCTGTGAATATAAATAAGCTAATGACAAGAAAATGCAGAAAAAAGGACACAAAACTCAAAACCATAACAAATATTCTTGATGATAAATGGTCTGATTGATTTTCTAATATTTGAAGCTGCCATCCCAGCAATGTAAACAGATTTAGCAGCAGATTAGAGCAAAGTACAAAAACATTTATAACACCAACTGAATACATGCCAATTCCAGTGATGACACAATGCACAATTTGTGCTGCTGTAACTTTACAGCTCCGCTCATTTGGTGGTTTTAGTGAGGTACAGCTTAACAAGTTGCACATATACGCCCAGCAGAGAACCTTTAAAGGTTCCTATACTTCTGAAAAAAATTCTACTTCCCGACCAGGTTATGTGTTCAGCGTGAGTTACCATGGTGATGTAATCAGGTAAAAAAAAAAAGAGCCACTTTCAGGACACTGAAAACTCTGTCTTTAAGCTCAACACAACTCGCTTGCATATTAATCTCACTTTGTAGTGCACCTTCATGTCTTGCTCAGCCCTCTTAGACTCTACCATTCTTAGCTCCTGCTCTCTTACCTTTAACACTCTTGCCATTTTGTCTCGCTCTCTTCACGCGTCCTCATTTTGGTGTCTTGCATCTCATTTTTCTCAGCTTTTGAAGTCTTTCTGCAATTACTTTTCAGTCATTTTTTAAAAACATAAATTACTTTTGATTTATACTTTGCATAAGCACACTCATTTTTTGTGCCAAATTTAACTTAAGTTTTTTAGCAAGTTTAATTTTGCTCAACATGTGCACTTTTTTCTTTATTCTGAATAACTTAAACAGCCAAATAGCCATACCGCAGATTCTGAAGCCCAGTGTAGGTAATGAAAGTAACAACACACTCTGGCCACACTGTCTGAAAGACTACTACAAATAGAATGAATGCATTACAAGAAGAGGTTCTGTCATCACCGCTCATGTTCAATCCTCAAAGAAGTGTCTATTGCCCAAGCCTGTGACTGCAAGCAAGTTTAACTTCATCTGCTTCATCAAAGCTGGTGTCACTGGTATATAGAAAATACTAATCTGTATATAATCAGAAATTTTTTGAATTACTTTAAATTAGCCTGAATGAATTATTACATTTCTACAAAAATGTGATTAACTTTAACTTCATCTTTCTTTTATTACTGACTGACTGAAACATTTCTAAAAAAACAAAAACATATAACACTGCTGTAACTTTGGATGGAAATGAAGATGGAGAACTAAATAGCAGCAATGTTCAGAAGCGAATTTGGACTAATTGATATATAAGGATGTCCTACCTGGTGGTTAGCTACAGAGCTATGGTTGGGCTAATATAAACACATTGGTCTGGGGAAGATGTAGGAGTTAAATTGTTCTCAATAAAAGTTCATGTTGAGGGTCCCCAGTGGACAGAGACCAATGCCATCATATAGCAGAAAGAAGGCACTGAAAATGTTGGCTTGGAAAGCTTGCATGCCCCATAGAACGTCTGAGAGGTTAGTCATGTATTGCCGCATGGTTTGGATTACTCACTATGAAAAAGTCCTGGTCCTGAGCTTTTCTCAGTGTAATTCTTTTCTGAAGTATGGGCCACTGTGAGTTACTAAAAATGTAGCTTAGAGACATGGTGCATGTGAACAGTGCTAAGCTGGAGAGGCCAAGAATGACCATTGATTTTTTTTTTTCATTTGTATTTTATTTTAATTTTTTGAATGGCTTGTTTCTATTAAATGAGACATTCGACATGTTATAAAGGCGACAGGTTCAATCGGGTCCTTGGACCCGGAAAGAGGGTTTTTATGTCATCACCTAACAAGTGGATAACATTCGGATTTTTATGTGGGAACTAACCCTGTCTAATTCAGAGTGTGAAGCAGAAGGTAAAATCGAAGTCATTAAAGCAGAGCTGTAACACTTCTTGCCTACTTCACTCTACTAAAAGAAGAAAAAAAGAAATATAAGTTGCATGAACCTTTTCTTGTAGGTCTTTGCTTGTCACAGGACTTACCCCACTCAGACTGTAACTGCAACATTAAATACTTTAAAGGAAATGTATTTAGAAATTCTCTAAAACAAATGTCATCCTGTCGATCTTCCAATCCTTCACATTGGTAACCATCATCAGATGAGGACTAAGTAAAGTGCACGGAAGTCTTGATGTATCCTGTGAATAGGTCATCTGTCAAATGCCATGCACCTTCATATGTGGCAGACATGTTGATGTCTGTTAAAACTGACACTGGAAACAAGGACTTCTCAATAGGCAGCTTCAGGTCTCCTGTCCTTGTACCGCTTTCTTATATTTAAAGATACAGTGTATAAAAGCTCACCACTAGATGTCAGTAGATTGGGGATTGCAGTCAACTGAATTCTGTTTTCTTACCCCACCAAATTCAAGCACATAAGCCTAGCTACAGTGGCCATTGCAGAACGAACAATTCAGGACACTGATCATCTGTAGTGAGTATAGGCTGTCAGCTGTCAGTATGACAGCAGTGTCAATATGCTGGATGTCCACGTCTATAGGCTGTAAAACTGTGTGAAAGGAGTCCGATACAAGTCAATGAGTCAGGGAAGCTCACTTTTGTCCAATGACAGTTATACTGAGGTGAGTTGTTGAGCATATCCTGAAATTTTCTGTCGGTAAATGCTTTGTTTTTTGCTGGTGTGAGTTTTTGCCAAGCTCTTAGCCTCTGTTAGCTGCTGTTAGTCAGCATTAGTCAAACTTTATTTGAAGTAGATCTAACATTGTTGGACTCAGACAATTAGTGGATGAACTCTAATACAATGTGAGAATTTAATCAAACTGTTTATCAGAGGGAAAGTATGATTTTTTTTTTAGTACACTCAAGCCTAACATTACCTGGCATAATATTATCTTATAACCATGAGGTTATTGCTGTGCTGAGGTTGCCGGCTTGTTCTCAGCAGTAAGAAGGTCGCATGTCAGTTACTTATTGTCTCCTGACAATAAGTAACTGCAACAATATTGGGAATAAATAAACATGTTTATGCATGTTTTTGTGTGTTAGCGCCCCAACTTAACTTCAGGAGATGAGGCTTGAGGTGAGGAGAAGATGACATTTTATCCAGATGCTGATCACGTTGTCTTTTTGTGCTTCCGCTTCTTTGGTGAAGGGGACCCCATTTCAGATCATAAAACATAGGTATGATTCTTCAGATCTTGAGTCTGAAGGTGCAGACATGAATTTAAATGTCCTCCTGGCCCTTGGTCTCCAGCCACATACATGAAATGTGGCTAGGCGGAACAGTGATGTCCAATTTGGCCACTGTATTTAAGGTGGCAGAGCAACATTATGGCTTCAACAAACAGGTGCCTGCTCTTATGTATTTTTAATGAATTAATTCTAAATTTATGAGAATGCATCAATTTGTTAGAAGTTGTAATTACACACTAATCAATGCATATTTATGATCACAACATTCTTTTTCCTCTATTAAATAACCTAAAAAAAAAACAAGTGATTGTATCTTTAATCACCTCCTATGTATGCAACCTGAAGAAGTGAAAAAATTAAGGTAGTGAGGGTTGCAGAAAGATGCATCAATACATTTAACTTAACTCACCGAGTTACGTTACACATAGGGACTTTTTGGTGAAAAAGAAATATCTTGGAACCTGCATTTCACCTTTGTAAAATAAAAATAAAAATCAGTACTAATTAATTCATTTAATTAATTAAAATTAATAAATACTATCAGTTTAGTTTCATAGCTAAAATCTCAAGAACACAGAATACCCACATAATCAGTGATTGCTCTGGTTCCCAAAGTGTGGGCCCACTAGTTACATATTTATATAAATGTATTTATATAAAAAGTGAATTAAAACTGGTAATAGGAGGTGCTTAGTTTGTGATATTACTCATTACTCTGACATAAATTTACTGCTCTTGTATTGAAGTTTGTGTCCCAGTGGCAAGTGGGTCACATATCGGCATTAGCACTTCACATATGACTGGATAGTATTAGCAATTTATAGCCAGCAGCCTGTGTTATTTATGTTTTTTGAATCAAACTTTCTCTTGTATTTTGATAAGAGTAGAGACAGGCTTCTAGCCAGGAAAATTTCACAGGCCGGCGCCATTAGATGACTGGGGGGCCAGCACTCTTGACTTTGGTTAACAACTGCTCTAGAGAAAGGAACTTACTGAGCACAGTTATAATGTTGCTATTTTGAATTATTTGATCCCAGGAAGAAAGAATATTATGTTCTATATGTTTTTTTTTAACAAATTTAGGATTTTAAGAATTTTATGAAACCCTGTATTTATAACAAAATGTAAACAAAATGTTTCTTTGTAGAAAAAGACAAAAATTGTATGTGGTATACAAAGCTGTTAAAATTCAAAGAGAAGTGGAAGAGTTCAGTCATCACTTTTAGCTTTCTTTCTTGTCATTTATCTAGTGAGATTAAACTTTTCTGGCCTTCAGGTTAAAAGCTTCAGTCTCTGCAAGGTTCCCATATGGATTACTATCAGTCTCCATGGAAACCTTTACAATAACTTTACGTTTTATTACTAACCTCAGCCACCTTATATTGGACTGCATCTTTGCACATTGTCCCCCTGGCACACTTACAGCAATTACATCAATTTCAGGGGTGGAAATATATCCAACCTACCCAGCAGGTACAACCTATCTCATGCCATTAAGACCAGAAAAAACAATATTTTTTCCTTTAATACTTGTACATAGTCTATAGTTTGTTTTGTTTTTTTGTTTTTTTTGGAGGGGGGGGGCACATGAGTAGCTCAAGTTATTCAAACACTGAACGGATTCACATGAAACTAATGGAAAAGTTTTTTGTGCCTTACCTTTTCACATACCCAGATTATGAAGTAAAAAGTGTTTTGTTTTTGTTGTATTTTATAACCAAATACCTGCAGCTTTGAAATGCCAACAAGCCTACACACTAAATTGAGATAATGACAATGGCAAACACTGTAACATGCTAAAGATTTTTTATGTTAATATTTTCACTGTGAGTATGCCATAGTAATGATTGCATTTGGTACAAAGCACTGCAGTGAATAAACAGGCACATTATCATAGCTAGTGATGACTGAATGACTGAAGCCTTGCAGCTTTTTTGACTGAAAATATCAAGTACATTTGGATTTACACTTTATTGGCAAAAGTATTCACTCATATGCCTTCACACACATATGAACTTGAATGACATCCCATTCTTAATCCATATGATGTTGGCCCACCCTTTGCAGCTGGGAAGGCTTTCCACAATGTTTAGGAGTGTATTTATAGGAATTTTTGACCATTCTACCAGAAGGCTGGGCTAGAAGGCCTGGCTCACAGTCTCTGCTCTAATTCATCCCAAAGGTGTTCTGTTAGGTTTAGGTCAGGACTCTGTGCAGGCCAGTCAAGTTCTTTCACACCAAACTCGCTCATCCATGTCTTTATGGCTGTTGCTTTTTCACTGGTGCACAATCATGTTGGAACAGGAAGGGCCATCCCCAAACTGTTCCATGTCCAATGTCTTGGTATGCTGAAGCATTAAGAGTTTTCCTTTCATAGGAACTGAGGGGCCAAGCCCAACTCCTAAAAAAAAAACACTACCCCACACCATAATCGCCTCTCCACCAAACTTGACACAATGCAGTCACACAAGTATCGTTCTCCTGGCAACCATCAAACCCAGACTCATCTATTGGATTTCCAGACAGAGAAGCGTGATTCGTCACTCCAGAGATCACATCTCCACTGCTCTAGAGTCCAGTGGCAGCATGCTTTACACCACTGCATCCAATGCATTGCATTACACTTGGTGATGTAAGATTTGGATTCAGTTGGTCGGGTATGGAAACCCATTCCATGAAGCTCTCTACACACTGCCCTTAAGCTAATCTGAAGGCCACATGAAGTTTGGAGGTCTGTAGTGATTGACTCCTGAGACAGTGGGCAACCTCTGCACACTATGTGCCTTAGTATTCACTTATCCTGCTCTGTGATTTTATATGATTGACCACTTCATCATCGTCATTCCCATTTGCTTCCACTTTGTTATAATACCACTAACAGTTGAATGTGGAATATTTAGTAGTGAGGAATTTTAACCACTGAACTTGTTGAACAGGTGGCATCCTATCCTAGCTCCTGAGAGCGGCCCATTCTTTCACAAATGCTTGTAGAAGCAGTCTGCATGCCTAGGTGCTTGGTTTATACAGGTGTGGCCATGGAAGTGACTGGAACGCCTGAATTCAGTGATTTGGATGGCTGAGTGAATACTTTTGGCATTATAGCGTAACTTAAATGTTCTCAAATGCTTCTGCACAATTTGCTTAAAAGGCTTTATCTTAACAAACATGTCTTTGGACTGTGGGATTAAACTGGAGAACATGGAGGAAACCCATGTAGAGAGAACATGCAGACTCTACACAGAAAGGACCAAGCCAACCAGGAAACTTTTAGCTATGAGGTAACATTAATTACTGCTTTACTGTTTTGTCCCATATTAAATAAATCAGTTTCCAGGGCCCCAAATGAGAATATGTGTTCTGATTTTTGTTTTTTCTCCCCTTTTCTTTATTTCTTTTCTAGTGCAGTTGTGGATATCATTGTTGTTGCATTTGCACTGTGAGCATGCTTTGCTTGCGTGTCCCCAAAGTCTGAGGTCAGAGGGATTACATTTTAGCAAGACTGAGTTCATCCTTTAATGCACAAAAGGTACCAGTATTTAATGAATCAAGGTTCAATTTTCCAATTTAGACAATGTATGAGACTTATAGATTCAGCACGCAAAATCAATCTGTCTCTGTTTGAAACTGGAATCATGCCTACATCACAAATGAAGGGCAGAAAGCATGTGCTAAGTAGGAGCTTTGTGTTCATTCTATTTGTTCAGCTCTCTGCATAAATTTTCTATTATTCCAAGAACAGCTCAGGTCTGTGACATGCTGGCAGAGGTTATTGTTGGCAGCAGCTGCAGAGTCCAGGAGTGACAGGAGCAAATTCAGGGCACATAAGCAGGCTTATAAGGTGCACAAATTGTTAATGTGGGCAAAGGGTCAATGACCCCTGCTATTGAACAAACATGCCTGGTGGCTGAACATTGTGTTACATGGGACAGAAATGCTATTACATATTGTACATCAATGTTTTCTGGACTTTCAGTGTCTGAATATATTTACCCTATGCGTGTGTGTGTGTGTGTGTGTGGGGGGGGTTGTATACCTACGTTTATATCCATCTTCCAACCTCTCATACTCACAAAGAACCCTTATTTAAAATTTTATACAATAATTATCAGTGTCATTCATGGTGTCAGCTCTTTAATTATTCTTAAAAAAATGTACATGTCACACTGTCATCACACATTTTTTGCTTGCAGTTAGAAGCATAGTTTCTAAAATGGTTAAGTATAGGAGATATGTGATATGAATTTTAATGCTGAAATTCATAAGGGTTGATTTTTATAATTATAAAAATGAAGAGGATCCTGTGGGAGTACAGTCAGATTTTTTCATACCTAGTCAACTTTTAAAGCTTACTGCTTTGACATATGTGCAGCTACAGCCTTAAAATTCTCACAGAACTTAAGTGCTTCGATCTTTGACTATGGGTTTGCTAAAACTCTTCAGTACAGAAGTGAAAAGTAAAGAATTTTATAGCTTTTTGGAGATGTCAGAAGTGTGCCAGTTTTAGAAACCAGAGAAAACCTCTCAGAATCCTGCAGATATATAAGAATAAGCACATAATATGCATTAAAATGTAGCTACACTTCTTTCTCGCTCTCACAATCCCATTAATCAAAACAACTGAAATTTCATATTTTAGACATGAATTGACAGATAACCCACTGTCCAACTCTAATTTACTGCAATGGGAAATGTAGGCTGCATTTCTCCTCTGGTGCCTAATCCTTCATTCTTTTTCTCAAACTCAGCTACCTGAGCTTTAACTAAAACATACGATGTTGTGATGCTTTACAATAGCACTGTGAGCAGCTCAGAGGACACATTCCAGTTAATCCACTGTAGTTTTGGAATTTGAACCCCACAGTGTGTAGCTTTTTCATGTATACACGATAACAATGAGAGCTATGTGTTTCACTAATTCCATGTAAACCAGAACATTTTTATATAATTTCAAACAACTTGCATTAGTGTTATGTTCACACAAATAATCCCTACAGGATTTTTTTTTTTTTGTTGTCCTTTTTGGATAGTTTGATGAACGTCTACATGTCTCACTCGTCAGTTCTCCCGATCAAAATGAATAAAACTGAGACATTCAGATGATGATGCTCAGTGATGCTAAATTAGCAAATTATACAAATAGCTATGTGAAGATCTGCATGTAGGGACAGCAGCCAAAAAACATTTTCCCAGCATGATTAATCATGCTGATTCCATGGTGGACTTTATTTTGAGGAAATAAAATATGTTCCTTGTATTCGGTTTAAAATTATGTTAGGGTTAATTTAATGTTAATTAACATGAATACGTATATGTGAATGTCCAATAGTTTACTGTACAAAAGTCTATATACTAAACACTAACCACAGTACCTAAATATTTAATAATAAGATGCCCATGTCTACTGTATGTGTACTAACTTTAATTGGGATTTAGAGAAAGCACTTTTAAATCTATTACTAAAACTAGTAATATTGAGTGCACGGGGGTCAGGCCAAAATGATAATTGGATGATAAAATTGATTCTCACTTCTGTTTTATTTGCTTCAGGCCAAGGTTGTCCTATTTCTATTTCTTTTTCTATCCATCCAATTTCCCTCCATCTGTAGTAGAAGCTGGCCACCATTGGAGTGTGGAGGAGGTTATTCAGCAATCGTGCACCCACTCAGACGTGAGGGAATAAGCGGGGCGGAACACAGAGCTATTTTAGTTGAGCTCCTCAGTATCTAGGTCTAAGTGATTAAAACAGAGGCTTCCACCAATATTCTTCTCAATGAAGGTGTTTTTAAAATGTCACTTGACATGCTCTCAAAGTCTCCTACTTAACTTTGAAAACTATTTTCATTCATCGAGGATGTTTTATTTTTTGCTCATGTTTTCCCCCTGTTCTGTCTGTAACGCTGACAAATTATTATTTGCTCTACAGTATTTCATGGCTTTTTTCAGCAGGTACCCAATGCATGGTGCAAATGCCACATTGACTCTCATGGGCCTAACATCTAACCCAAATCCTTCTTTTAACTTGAAAAATTGCTCACTGTGCAACCCACAAGGGACTGGAAAGAGAAATGTCTTGTATGGCCACCCCTGCTGTATTAGGTTACTTATTGACTTTAGCATCGCTCTTCATTCTGCCTTACTTCATTTTCCATGTCTTACTCCCTGAATCCTTCCTTGTCCACCCCTTCTATTTGAACCACCTCACAACCCCTAAGAGCTAAGCACTGTACAGATTGGCCAGCTTCAGCTCCATGCCCTCTCACTTTCCACAGTCAACATGGAAAAGAGGTTTGTTATGGAGACCCAGTTAAAGCAGTGAGCACTGGGGCAAAGCCTTGTGGGGCTGAGCTGAATGGATGAGCTGTCAGGAAACCAGCTCTGTGATGAGAGACCCAGACTTCATGCAGGCTCAGATGGGGAAGATACTGGTTTCTGTCAAGCCCCAAAGAGGATCCCATGTCTGAACTACCATGAAAAAATGGGTGTGAAACTATGAGGGGTAGGAACCTGGAGAAATGCTGAGGGGCTGCCTGGGGAATATGGATATGGATTTCATTGTTGCTTTTTAAGTCCATCTGTGAAACACATACTTTAGATACACAGAGATACATCCAAAGACACACAAGCATATATACATTAACATTGTTCATTGGGTACATCACTGCCTTTTAATTAGAAGGAGTTGCATGCCAGTACATACTACTGAAGCATTTCATTGCAAATGCAATATTCTTGATCCTCCAGTGTCTATATTCTTTTTAACTCTGTCCATATTACATTTCCATCTCTAGATTGTTTGTTCCAAGATGTACCACTGGGAACTCGGGAAGTGACAAGAGACTCCTGGGGAAGAAAGAGAAAGTAGGAGGGGAGAATTGGAGAGGAGTATGTAGAGGGAATAAGGAGACAAACAGGGCTCCCAAGAGAGTATGAACAGATGAGAGAATGATGGTCTCTGAGAGCAGGACGTGGAGTGACAACACAGAGAAGAATTAGTAGAAAGAGAGAAATGGGAAAGAGCACAGAACTTAGAAATAAGAAAAGAAACTGACAGTAATGGGCAGAGAGGATTAAAAAGATATAATTCGGAGAATTTGTGACTAATGCTTTATTTTCCCTTTTAGCTTCATAATGACTGTTTCAAATATTCTCCTGATTTAAGGCATAATCAATCATTACAAAATGCCTCCATTTATTGAAGAAACAATCCTGTTTTATCTTTTTTGTCTTTGCTGATACAGTTTATTCATTTGAAGCTAGCAGTAGCTTGAGATGGGTTATAAGAATTCTAGAAATATGAGTTTACGATTCAATTTTGAAACCTGAAAACCAAAACAATCCAAAAACGGAGCTTGCTGCAAAGTCTTACTTCATTAGCTGTGATGAACATCAGTATAGCAGTTGAGACTGTTAACAAACTGGATTTAATGCAGGACCATGAAAGCTGTGATGCATCTTTGATTGAGAATGTTTTGCATCAGCTTTTGGAGTATATACACATATGCACAGTAATAAATGAAAGATTTAGAATCTTTTTATTTTTAATGGATCTGCAGATCACAGTTTGAGGAAGTTATTAATAGCTAAAACAAATGTAAATGGCTTATATCACAGATTGCATTATGAATATACTTTATTCAATATTTATTCAATATTTTAAAAAAACTTGTTTAAACTGTGAAACAAAGATTGTTGCATAGATAAATACAGAAAAAAAGGGAAAATGAAAACCCCTCTTTTTCTTGGGTGACTAAAGGTTCAGAGTGAACAGCAATAATATAAAAATGTTAGACTAGTATTTTTCATTAAAAAACAAAACAAAGAAAAAACAAAAACATACTCTATTTGAAATGAGATGTTAGTCTCAGAACCAAAAAAGTTACAAAAGGTATGGAAAACCTGTATTGCTGCATCGTACTTTGACTTCACTAGATTAGTCTTTGACACCTTTAAAACTTGATATATTTATTTACAGCCAAAATAGCAATGAAATAATTGCAAATAAAGTACACATAAATTCAGCAATATGCTAGAATCAAGGTGCACAAGTACTAGACATATTGTTAAACTACACCATGCTTGAAGACAGGCAGGAAAGAAAAGTAGAACTGGCAGAGTTGAGAGGAGCAAAAGCAGGAAAACATCAGTGGAGAACTCATCACAATGCAGTGCAGCAGAGCAGCTCCCGGCCTGCACCACAGGAATCCCATCTTCAGGGCTCAGAGCAGGTAATAGGAATGCTCTAGCCATTAATGCTGGTAGAAGAAGAACAGGAAAAACCCTGTGTTCTCTGTTGAAGCCTTAGCCTTTCTATTGCCCACCTCTGCTTCAGCAGCAATCCACACCAACACACCTAAAAGAAATGGATTAAAAGCAGTTCACGACTTGTATTGTGCCCAACTTACATACAGAGCCTTGCGAAAAAAGAGAGTGAAAACATAAAAATACAACTGAGAAAATGGGAGGTATTGTTCTTTTTGTATTGCAAGAGCAGACATGAAAGCTTTGTTTACACAGTTTTCTGCATATCTATCAGTTTTTAAAGACTCGCGGATTAAGCTGGAACTAAAAATTGGGCATGTTTTACAGTAAGTCTAATTATACTCCAATTATGTTCAGGTTGACATTGAAGATTTCAAAGAACACAATAAACAATCTCATTATAGTGTGTGTTCTCATTTATTCTATAAAGCATTACTACTAAACAATTTCATGAGGCTAAATTTCCAGATCCTTTAAAAGGAAGCCTTGGTAAGATGACCCCTTTTTTCAGTTCTCTGTAGCTTTTATGTAAGATAATGAAGAAAATTTAATTTGAAGTGTTTCTATTTCAAAACTCAGTCATGGGTGGGCTGTACCACATGTCTGTGATTCTGGGATCAAAAATAAAAAGGACTTAACAGATCTGATAATTATCTAAATTTACTGCAAATTTTTAATGTCAGTGATAATAAGTATGGCTGGTATGCCTGAAAACAATAATGTGCAAACATTTTTTTTTCCACAGACTCGCCAAATCAGTTCAAAACATGTTTAAAACACACACACACACACACACACACACACACACACACATACAACTACCTCTTGTACTTTGTGTTTTTTAACTGCAGATTCATGGCAGTCAAGCTAGTGAACTGTTACTTTGATATTTTGGATTTCTGTAGGGAGCCATGACCATCTAATTCCCTCAAATGATTCCGTCCATCCATCCATCCATTCATTTTCTTCCACTTATCCAGGCCCAGGTTGCTGGGGCAGCATACTAAGCAGAGAAATCCAGATGCCCCTCTTCCCCATCCACCTCTTCCAACTTATTCGGGGGAACACCAAGGCATTCCCAGGCCAGCTGAGAGATTTAGGCCCTGTTAACACAAGAACAATCCAAAGGAAACTATTGTTTTTCCATTTTCATTTTCAAAAAGTAACGCATTCAGATGGAAATGTTTTAAAAATGATCGCCATTCACACGGAACTGCAAGACGTTGAAAATGCTGTAGTTCCCATGCCAGGCAACAAGCTGGCATTGTGGGTGTAGGAGTCGCAACCATAGTGTGCATATGCCAGTACCTCCTGTTTTCAAAAAGTAGCATTTTTGCCATTTGCACAGAGACGCAGAAAAAAGTGTTTTCAAAATGCTCCACTCTGGAACCCATTTCCAAATTGTACTGTTTTCTGGAACTTCAGAGACACTGTTGTCACGTAAACGACAGGCCAAAACACATCAGAACTTTATTGTTTTCACCTGAAAATGTTCTCATGTAAAGGGGGTCATGATCTCTCCAGTGTGTCATTGGTCTGTCATAGGGCTTCCTCCTGGTAAAAAATGCTCAGAACATTTCACCCAAGAGGCACCCAGGAAACACCCTAGTCAGATACCAAACTACCTCAACTGGCTCCTTTGAATGTGTAGGTGCAGCAGCTCTACTCTGAACCCCTTTAGAATGATTGCACTCATCACCCTATCTCTAAGGGAGAGGCCAGCCATCCTTTGGAGGAAGCTCATTTCTGAGACTTGGATCCACAATCTTGTTCTTTTGGTCACTACCCAAAGCTCGTGACCATAGGTGAGGTAGGGATGTAGATCAGCCAGTTAATTAACAGCTTTGCTTTTATGCTGAATGCTCTCTTTACCATGACGGACCAGTGCAGCATTTGCATCACTGCAGCTGCACTTGTGAACAAGACACAGAGATACTTAAACTCCTCCACTTGGGGCAGCAACTCATCCCTCACCCGGAGTGGGGCACTCCACCCTTTTCCCCCTGAGGACCATGGCCTTATACTTCGAGGTGCTAATTCTCGTTTCACACTTGGCTGCAAAACACTCCATTGATAGCTGTAGGCCACCACTTGATGAAGCCAACAGGACCACAGCATTCGCAACACAAAGAGATGAGATTCTGATGGTGGAAGGCTTCCACCACTTGACTATGCCTAGAAATTGTGAACAGAATCTGTGAAAAAGGGCAGCCCTGGTGGAGTCCAACACCCACCGGAAATAAGTCTGACTCATTGCCAGACCAAGCTCCCACTGCAGTTGTACAGGGACCAAATGGCCTGTAACAACAGTCTAGACACTCCATGTTCATGCAGCACTCCCCACAGGATAACCCGAGGCATGCACTCCAATATGCCAGTCCAGAGGCAACGCCCCAAATCTCCATGTGACTTTGTAGAGGTGTGCCACACAAGACAGCCTACAGCATTCAGAGCCCTCAGGAACAAGAGCAAATCTCATCCACCCCAGGGACTCAGCCACCAAGGAGTTGTTTAACTAATTCAGTGACCTTACCTATAGTGATGGGTGAGTCATCCCCCTTGTCCCCAGACTCTGCTTCCACTACAGAAGGCATATCACTGAGATTAAGGAGGTCAATCTATTCTTTCTACCACCCAACTATATCCACAGTTGAAGTCAGCAGCACTCCACCTGCATTATACACCGTGTGACTAGAGCACTGCTTTCCTCTTCTGAGTCATCTCGTGGTTTGCCTGAGTCACTTTGAGGCGATCTGAAGGTCTTTTTCCATGGCTTCATCACCATCCAAACCACGTGCCACTGGCCTGTCTGTACCCATCAGCTGCCTCTGAAGTCCCACATACTAACCAAGCCTGATGGGGCTTCTTCTTCAACTTTATGTTACCCTTTACCTCTAGTGTCCACCATCTTGTTTGAGGATTACCACCACGACAGGTGCCAACCACCTTTCAGTTGCAGCTCTGTGCAGCAGCCTCAACAATGGAGATGTGGAGCATAGTGCATTGGGACTCAGTGTCCTCAGTCTCCCTAGGAATACTATTGAAGTTCTGCTGGAGGTAGGAATTGAAGATCTCATGGACTGGGCCGATTGGATTTAGATCAGGCAGATCAGTTCCTCCCAGTAATGCCCCTCCAGATCTCACTGTCTTTGCCCACATGAATGTTGAAGTCTCCCAGTAGAACGACGGCGTCACCGGATGGAGCACCCTCAAGCACCCCACTTAGCCACTCCAAGTAGGCTTGGTACTCTGAACTATCATTCGGTGCATAAGAGCAAACAACAGTCAGGACCCTGGCACAATGGTGCAGGGAAGTGACCCTCTCATCCACCAGTGAAAACTTTGATGTACAGGCAAAAGCCAAGGGGATACAAGAACAACCATCCGTAAAATTCCCTCATATTATTAATTTAAGCAAAAAATGTTGATATGAATAATGTGATAACTGCAAAATTAATTAATAAATAAGCAAATAGTTGGTGTGGGGTTATTTTGTTCAAAAGTTTTTAAATCAGCAAGCTACAATATGCTGATACATTTGGCAAAATAAGGGCATTTTTTTCAACAATTTCTTCTCCAGTATCTTTTCACAGAGTGCAGTCTGTTCTTCTATAATGTTGGAGGTACTTAAGTGACATTCATGATTAAAGTTTGACTGGTTGTGTCACAGACACTAAGTCAGATACAAATTCAGTTGTTCATTAAGAAAGGAGGGCGTCTTCATTTTTTTTCCTGATGGGAAAAAATGAAGATGTTTTTCTCTCTTCCTGCTAACTAATCAGCAGCATAATCAGCTCAATCTGTTTCATGGTCCTTTGTGAACAGTAGAGTTGAAGCCATGCATGCCAGCTTTTCTAGATGGCACTCACCATCACTTTGTAAGTAGATCAATTGGTATTCTGCAAGCGTCTCTTATTGCTTTTCTGCATTTGTCAAATCCTGGCATGGATTCAGTTTCTCTAATACCCTTGGTCAGTTGTTCATCTGGTTGAAATCAAAATTTTAAAATCAGTTTCATTCTTGAAAGTTAATATTACCTATCTCCAAAGCATGTTGTTTCGGTTAACTTTGGCTTAATGTGTGCAGCTCTGATCCTGACACCATCTGTCTCTTCTCTGCTTTGCCTCTTCCCCTTACAGCCACCAATATACAACAGCTATTTTCCTGCTAGTACAGGGCAGTCACAGCGTGACTAAACAAGATTTCACAGAGACAATAGTTATTTGGCCAGAACATCAGCTAAAAATCAGCACCAACTGCCAGTTTCTTTTTTTTTCTGTCAAGGAAATGCTGCATTCTGCTGCGCTGTACATAATAGCTTTTAGGTCATGGAAAGATATCCATCTGGAGCTTCCAAAGATTAGGAAGCCAACTGCTTTGCTATGTCTTATGGTAATGAATGGTTGTTTTTAATAAGCTGCCTCTCTCTCAGGGATGTGAGACTAATATCTCAGCCTAAGTAGCAGGGTCACTCAGGTCAAATCCAGATGAAATTGCAGCTCACTTTTAATTCCAAAATCTTATCTAATGAAACATAAAAGGAAAAAAATTAAATATTAAAACATTTTCTGTGGTATTAGAGTGCCAAGGTAATGACTTGATTATGAAACACGCTTTTCTTTAAATTAAACTTGTGTTGGGCTTAAATATTTTTAACACTGAGTAACGATTTGCAAAAAACAAATGCTTATTTTATAAAAACAATTAAATCCAGTCAAACCTGAAAGTCTCAGAGGTAACATTACCACTGACTGTAGGTTAAATGTTACTTGAATAATAGTATTAAATGAAGGATCAATCTCCTCTTCCTAAGAATTAAGAGCTCATCAAACACTACTTTAATTAGCAGATGTGACTTATCAAATACATCTTTGAGACTAATAAAACATTATTTGCATGTTTTAATAGATCAAAGTGCACTCAATTGAAGGTTATTCTTAAAATATTCATATCATAGCTTAATGAGAAGTTAATTATCACACAGACTTAGCCATCCCACTGGCACCAGGTACAAAAATAACTAAAGTGAACATAGGTTCACTAGTGGGGTTTTTTCATGCTTCTAGGGCTGCTCCAAAGCTCATATACCATTCACATTTTGAGTACTGCACTCAGCATTGAGGAGGGAAGTCACATCTGCCCCAGTGTTTCCCTCCTCAACCTTCAGAGGTCCATCCCCTCCATTTCCAAAATTAAGCAAGTATGCAAGAGGGACCCCAGATCGATGAACGCTCATCAGCCTCACCATCTGGCCCCAGTTTGTTTTCTTAGCAAATGAAGATGATTATTGAGCAGGGCGGCTAATGGCATTGAAATCTACTGGGCTGCTCCTGGTTTACTTGGCCATCTGAATTTTCCAGAGAAATTGGTATAATAACAGGTATTGAAATAGCCTCAGATGCAACCCATTTAGTACGCAAGCATACTGACATAATGGCTGATAATGCATGCAGGTGTTTTCAGTCAGCTTTTAATGGCTCAGACA
The DNA here is from genome assembly GCA_024447675.2 of Pterophyllum scalare. Taxonomy (NCBI): domain Eukaryota; kingdom Metazoa; phylum Chordata; class Actinopteri; order Cichliformes; family Cichlidae; genus Pterophyllum; species Pterophyllum scalare. The sequence goes on from JAMQGT020013441.1 coordinate 157,967, forward strand.
TCACTGATTTGGGAGTGGTTAGAAGTGGAACATGCTTGAAAACATCAACATTTTTTTCCTGCCCTCTATGAGCCACAGTTATCATCTCTTATGACCTGGGAGCAGGACATTGAATGGATGCAACTAAAAGTAGGACTGGCCTTCCCTCTCAGTCGTCTCTCCACATAGTTCACCCAAAACTGAAAAACATTATGAAAATGAAATGCTCATAGTGTCTGCCATGATCAACCGTGATCTTGGGCACAATGAATTCCTGTAAGATTTCTATTTCCTTGGAGTGCCCTGTCGCTCTGTCTGCCAGTTTTATATTGTTGTTCATGCTATACTGAGGGTTGGTCAGTGTCGCTATCTTTTTGACAAAAGTCTGAAAAAGCCAAGATGACATATTCTAATTTTCAAATTAGTAACACGGTACTTTATTTTTTGCTATAAATTTATACTTCTAGTTAAAAATGTTTCAAGGGGGCTCTTGAAGGAGCATTCATTGTAAAACTCAATATTCTACCCAACTTTCATTTCTATAGCATGCCAACAAATGGAGCAGTGGACATTATCCCCACATTGAATTAAAGCCATCCAGACATTTTAGGGTTATCTGTTGATTTTCCCAACTTTTGAAATGTTCAGTTCTCCTGTACGCCACCTGCTGTACAACAGGATGCAAATACGTGCTTTATTGCTAAATGCTTTATTCCCCGAGCCAGAAAGAACCCTCGCCCCACACAGATGTTCATCCAATTCCCTCAGTTCAATGAAAGCACCTAAGGCAGCCAGTAAGTCACAAGTACAGTGACAAGGACACAATCCGACAAAAGCTTCAAAAGCACCACTATTTCTAGTTGTGTTTGATGAAATTTATGATGAAGCTTAACCTGGCATGACAGATGGTTTGTTACACAAAACCATCTGAGAATTCGACCTTGGAAACTGGAATGGGGTGGGCACTTTCAAAACATATTTGGCAGGTGTTTGGATGAACCATCTGCCTATCACTGTCTATCACAGGCTAACTTCAACCAATCGGAAGAGTAGCCTTTTGATAAATCATAGTTTTGTCAAAGCCAGACTGAAAAAGAACAAAAGCACTGGTTGAAGCTAAGCTAAATCTAGTGAGAATTCAGCTGCCTTGGGGGTAAAATGAGAGATTTAAGTCATTTTATTAACTACTATAGAGGGTTCATTTTACCGTTGTGTTACTTCCATGCATCTTTTCTGGAAAAAAAACAGTATGGGAGTAACACAGAACCTCTCTCCTTTCTAGAGAGGGAGGTGTCACTTCCAGTTCATGACACACTAATGCTTGAACCCTTGTCGCAAGTACCCCATTAGCTTCATTTTTTAAAATGTAGGGTTAGGGTTGGTAGAAGATGAGTAGTTTTTAACTGAAGTCTCAACAACTGAAACAGCCAAATGTTCTGTGCTTGTGTTAACAAGCACTCGTCCCCTTAGTAACAAATAAACTGAAAGAGAAGTTTGTTTGGTGTCTAACATGTGGTTAACATTGTTACAGGGTGTATTTTGACGCAAACCATGAGCTGTGCCCAACCAAATAGTAACTCAAAATATATAATAAGAAAAGAGAGTCAAGTCCGAAGTTATTGACCTGGTTATACAAAAGACTGTCCATTTTGAAACCTGAATGGCTAAAGTCACTGATTATTTTGGTTTCAAAATATTACATTCTCAGTAAATCACTACTGCTTTTCCAGCTAGCTTTCAGGTCTTTCCTCATGTCAGTTTTACAGTGTAATATTGGCTATCAACACAGTCAGCAGGCAGTGGCCGACACTCTGATGCTTAAACAAAGCTGAATGATCTGACTTCCTCACAGAGAAGACGGTACTTCCTCAAATACAGGAAACAATTTTGTTGTTTTTTGGGTTCTCAAGAAAAATCATTAAGCCAATTAAACACATGGCTACTGGAATGTGTTTTTGGATACACATTCTGAAAAAACTGACACAAGTGTAACCAGGTAACTGAGTTAGCAGCTCAGACATGAAAAGCACTCCTAAGTACATTAATATGTGACTCACAGACAAGGGGAAATGGCCATCTATATTGTGCATGTGTCTCAGGGTCCCTGTGATGCATACAGACACAGCAGTCTATTGTGTGATGTTCAACAGGCCTCATTTCAGTGAGTTTGGGGAGAGCGTTGCTGACAGACTTTTGTATGGCCTGATTCATTTGATTTAGGTGGCCCTCAGCTAGGAAAGGTGATGTCATTTCAAAACACCAATGAGGACTGAGCATTTTTTGAAATCAAATCGCTTTTATTTTGTGGGCCTTCTGCTTGTGTTGCCAAGTAACTGTTAATTTGATCTATTCTTTGTCACATATTGAATGTTGTATTTTTAGTTATCATTAAAAATTTCAAAGGTAAACAGTCTTTTGAATAGGTTTGTTAGGTGCTGTAAACCTGAGTTATTGTTGGGCTGCTAGTACATAAACACATCTACATATACACACACACACAGTTACCATCATATGCACACATGTGGTCAACAATGTATGTAGAAAGTATAAAAGCCATGAAAGCCGTTAGGTTCCTGTGAGTTATTTCTTTGATTAAACTACCCTGTTGTGATTATTTCTGACAGTCCAACCCCCTCCTTGAAATAGGCCACGTGACAACCCTTAAGGAAATAAATGCCGTTAAAAATTTAACAGTGGAAAGTGCCCATCCCCCAAGAAATCTATTGACACTACCCTCTGGCCCGTGCCTGTGTTTGCATGAAACACACTCCAGCAGTCCAACCCCTCCCATTCAGAAAGATATACTTCATTAGCCTCCTCAATACCCAAGCTTCTTTTATTGCTCTTCAACCCAGCTGCCTGCCTCTCAAAACACTTAAAAGAATATCCTACCATCTACTATGTTTATCTTTAAATATCCTTTTTCTTATAATATTATTTTGGGGTATTTAGTGATAGAAAGTGGTTGTATGTCACTGTGAAAGCATGAATTGATGCAGTGGTGTTCCATTGGTCGAAACAGCTAAACACTATGAGATGCCGTGATGTGATTGGTGGAAATGCGGGAATCAAATTTCTGTTCCTGTTTGAATGATGCAACTGCCAGATGCCAGGGTCACTGGGGTCCCACTCAAAGCAGAGCATTGCCAAGAAAATCTCTTCATCCGTTAAAATACCGTGAGGCCCTGTAACTCAAGATCAATAGCTCTGAGACAGGATGTGATATAGTTCTCTGGTCAGCTGATGCACACTGTGTGAGTGAACAATTGCAACAATAGTGAGAGCACGTGCTCCATTGTGGCAGTGAAACTGAGACATAAGGCCTTTCCCCTGGGGTTTCCTTCCACCTCCCATCTGTCTTTGTGCCTTTGATTGGTAGACGGCATGTGACTCCAACGGTGTCTAAACAATGTCAAGACCTTTGGAAATGTTTTGGTTTAAAAACCAACAGCCACCAGAATTTATTCACACACAGTATGTGGCTGTTATTAACTAGACCATAAAAATACACAATATATGCTGCTGAGAGATACCACTACAGTATATTGCTACAACTGGAGAGCTACATTTTTCCAGTGAGATCTTAAGCTTTTTTTTTTGCACTTAATTTAACAAGAGGTTTAGTCAAACAAGAGTTTAACATATCTTTTATACAGAAATAAATCTGATAACTGGTATTTTAAAGAGTCACTCAGAAATGTTCGTTGCTTATTGTTACTTCAGTTTGACCTTCACTCTGCAGAATGATGTGTGTCAACAGTTAACACAGCCATCTGCTGAATGAGAAAGTGTGCTTGAATTCAACTAGAACTCTAAAAGAAAAATACAACTGAAGTTTGGAGAACTGACATCTCTCAAAAGATGTTTACTGGCTCAAAACTCAGGTATGAATAAGGTGCACTCTGGTATCATAAAACACTATGTGTATAAGCCACCAATTTCCTTAAAACCTCAGTCACACAGTCCTAGAGACCTATTGACAACCCCCTGGTCACCAAGGGAAAATGTGCACTTCCCGACTGGTTGGTGAGAAGTTGCTGGAGAATGCTTGCATTCGCTATAAAAAAAAAAAGTGTGCCTTCTCAAAAAGTTGTGACAATGAATAAAATTTAAATAAAAACACAATGCAATGATTTGCAAATCTCATAAAGCCATATTTTATTCACAATAGAACATAAAACATATCATATGTTAAAACAGAGAAAATGTACCATTTTACTATAACAAAAAGCTCTTTTTGAATTTGATGGTAGCAGCATGGCTCAAAAAATTCAGTCTAGGTCATGTTTACCACTCTCTGTCATCCTGTTTCCTTTTTAACAACAGTCTGTTAACTGTAAACTGTCTGGGACGTGAGGAGACCAGTTGCAGGAATTTTGGGAGAGGAATGTTGTGCCATTTTTGTCTGATATAGGATTCTAGCTGCTCAACAGTCCTGGGCCTCTAAATGTTTACAGTTGGTGAAAGGTCTGCACTGTAAGCCAGTTCAGCACCCAGACTCTCCTGCCTAAAGCCATGCTGCTGTAATTAGATGCAGTATTGTCTTGCTGAAATATGCAAAGCCTTCGCTGAAAAAGACGTCATCTGGATGGGAGCATATGAGGTCTCAAACCTGTATATGCCTGTTAGTAGTACTGGTGGTGCCGTTCCAGATTTGCAAGCTTCCAGTTCCATAGGCACTAATGCACCCCCACTGAACTGAGTGCTGATAACAAGCCAGAAAATCTCTCTCCTCTTTAGTCCAGAAGATGCAGCCCCCCCACCCCTAAAATAAATAAATAAATAAATAAAACAGACCAGTTTTCCACTTTGCCTCAGTCTGTTATAAATGAGCTTTGTATTTGTGGATGGCACGGCGAACTGTGTTTACAAACAGTGATTTCTGGAAGTGCTCCTGAGCCCATGCAGTGATTTCCATGACACAATTGTGCCTGTTTGAATGCAGTGCCACCTGAGGGTGCAAACATCACTGGCATCCAATAATGATGTTCAACCTTGTGCACAGAGATTTCTCCAGATTTTCTGAATCTGTTGATGATATTGTGAATGATGATGATTCCAAGTCTTTGCAATTTTTACTTTCATTCTGAAATTGTTACACAGTTTATAGATGCAGGTTTTTGCAGCAAACCTCTGCCAGTGCTCACTTTTGAGAAAGTCTGCCACTTTTTATACCCAGCCATCAACCTGTTGCCAATTAAACTAATCAGTTGGGAAATATTCCTCCAGCTGTTTCTTTTTAATACCACTTACTTTTCAAGCATTTTGTTAACTTCAATTCCAACTTTTTTGAGGCGTGTTGCTGCCATCAAATTCAAAGTAAGCTATATATTTTTCTTAAAATAGTACATTTTCTCAATTCAGACATTTCATATGCTTTCTATGTTTTTGTGAATAATATATGAGTTCCTGAGATTTATATTACAATATTATTAAAATAATTACATTCTGCTTTTAGATAACATCCCAAATTTTTCTGATTTGGGGTTGCACTTTGATTCCCTTTGTCAGCGTCTTTCATTCAAACTACAGGTGTCCCTGGAAATATACTAGCAACCAAAGCAATCTCAAGGAGGTTTTCAGTGGCGCATTATATACCTCTTTGCAAATAATGCCACCTAGCCACTAACAGCAACCAGTCACCAACTGGTCAAGGAATAAACATTTTCCACCTGTGGTTTACAGAGAGGGTCACCAGCCAGCCTCTTACTCTGTGAGTATGGAAGCGCTTACCTGGAGCAGCATGCTATTTATTTTCCAGGGTATTCTTTTTCAATGCAAGCTTATCCTATCCATTACAGCCCACAGTCATTGCCACTCCCAATGTTAATGAATTACTTTTTTCTACTTTACCAACATTATTTTTAAAAGCCAAAAGCATGTAGGTATTTCTCAAGACCGAATGCATGCTTCAACTACAATTGATGCTACAAATTAATGGCCAACGTGAATATCGAGCTCGTTTTATCAGAGTCAAAAGTACAAATAGCTTTAAAATGAGTTGTTTTTGTATTTTTTCTTGCAGAATCTGTACTAGTGTGTTCATATATGTTCACTGGCATCAGCTGTAGTGCTGGCTCAACCTCCAGTACCTAGCATTGGTAATGCCAACAATCTGTTGGTAAAGTGCAGCACATGAGCTTCACAACACCCATTCAGACTTTCCCTCTCACAATAGCAAGACACACTTTTCACTTTTTCACACTGTTAACAAAAGCATGAGAATGTTCAAATAATTGTTTTTAAGTCTTGCACAAAACCGCACACAACACTGAGATTACAAGTATAGGAAAGCAGATTTTTAGAATGTGCATTCTTTATATTCTGTATTTATGTACCGATGTCACCATAAAACCCCCCTTGTATTGTTTGTTTCAGGGAGCAGTATTCTGAGCTGGGTCAGAAAGCTTTTGTGTGCCAATACAAGCTGTTAAGGAAATAATGGATAACATTTGTTCACACAAGAGCCCTCTGTCTGGGAGGCATCTTACCTTGGTTTACCTCTGGGTGATGATGGAATGCCTTTAAGTACATAAAGTGATCAGCCACAATATTATAACCACAAAAAATGTTCTTTAGGTCCTTCCCAAGCCACTAAAACACCCCTGGACATGGGCCAGGACCTGAATAGATAACAGTTCTCGTGGTGCATCGGCAAATGTTCCATCATATTGGGATTTTAGTAATTTGTAGGTCAGGTCAAAGCCGTTGGCGCTTTGTTGTGTTCTCCAAGCCAGAACTCAAGGTTTCCCAGTAGAACACTGCAACATTGCATTGTAACAATTTGATCCTCATTATTCATTTAACCTGGTTTTAATGCTGTGACTGATTAAAATGTTTTTCCTTCTGTATCTTGCGTTCTGTAAATGTGATCCATGAACAAAGCTGGTCTGAGATTTACTCCACAGTTGGTTGTTAAATGTACCTGTGTGTGTGTGTGTGTGTGTGTGTGTGTGTGTGTGTTTGCTTCTGTTTGGGAAAATAATTGTCTCACATTAATCTTTTTTTCCATGCAACCAGTGATTTCTTCATGATTTTTTTGTTTTGTTTTCAGTTTAGTTTTTTTTTAATTTACTGTTGGCACTCCTATGTACCTGTCAGCGTTATTACCCACACTGACGTGTATAGATTGTGAACTCCTTCTGCACTAGTTTCTTTGTCCCCTAACATCAATACAAAAGTTGTTAGATGGTGCATTATATAGTGCAATATATTGCTACCAGTGCACCCCTCCTTTGTGTTGTTAGTTCTATTATAATGTTGCTACCAAACTATAAATACCTTACTGGCATCTGAATTGACTTTCTGTGGCTTGTGGCTGTCATTTTCTGAAATGAAATTTGTGTATTCATAGGGTATACATTTTTATGAAGAAAAAGGAGCAGATATAATATTTTGTGGCAAAACCATCAGAAAGAAAGTTACGTATGTGCCTGGAGAGGAATTTTAAAATATCTTTCCACTGCGTTAGTTCAGTGGTCCATCCATCCGTCCATTTTCTTCTGCTCATCTAATTCATGAAGCCTATCTCAGCAGAAATAAAGTGAAAGGCAGGGTACACCCGGGACAGGTCACCAGTCTTATCGCGGGGCTAACACAGATTCACACTCACGTTTACAGTGTGATTGACTGTGGGAAGAAACCCACAGCAGTTGGAGAGAACCCATCAACATGTAACAAGCAAACTCCACACAGTTCAGTTTTATTTTATTTAACTATAGTGTATTTAAACAGATATATCCTAGCCTATAATTTTAATTTACCCTAAGAATTGCACCTTTACTATATTGTTGTCAGGCAAGGTTTAATCCCTCCAGAAAATCACCCTAATCCAATGGAAGACCATTGCTTGCATATACCGTGAAAGGTCATCCTAATATACAGATAGCAGTGATTGGAGGTGCTGTTATGATCAGCTTTCCACCTGAAGAAAGCCTAGATCTGTTTTGTATTCCATACACTAGGGTCTGTTAATGGTTTTTTAAAGCAGTAGATGACAAATATAATAAATGGTCTGAAACATACTTTTAGCTCCCAGACATTAGTCTGAGAGCAAACATAAACAGTCATACTCGTCGTTCGCATAGCGGGAATACTATCTCTTCATCCAAATTGTTTCAGTCTGATTTGGCAAGAGTCGAAGATGTCTAGAGTAGATGTCTGCCATCACTGCAATACAATGTACCACACCAGTGAGTCTGTATATTAAAAAAGTCAGCAGCATTCCAATCTCTTCTTGCTTCTGTTATTGCAGAGACCTATAGCTTGATTACTCATTTAAGAAAGGCACTTCAAGCTAATGTATTCTTTATATCATAAGATGGAATATCAGAAACAATAACTCTGGATCCAGATATGTTACCATAAGATGCTTTTTTTATTCTTAGTATTTGTACTTTGCTTAGGGTAAATAAGCATTTTCTCTTAAACTTATAATGAACATTTCTTGTTTGTCAGCTCTCATTTTGGTAGTCCTAAGAAAAATGACCCCATTTAAAGGCAAATAAAGGTGGCCAAGTGGATAAATCAGTCATAACACTTCTGAAACCTCCCAAAAGGCAGCTGTACCAGTATGTTTAAAAAAGCATCTCTGTGTTAAAGGTGTATGGTGCACATGCACAGGCTATCTGAGAAGGGATTCAAAGTGTTGTCTCTTGCTAATTAATGAAATAAAGCAGTTATTTTATCTGCATTCACACTATGTAATGTTTTATTGCATATCCTCCTCTTACATTAAAAACATTCATTCTCTGTTTATTTTATTATACCTTCATGCTTATCAGTTGAAGTCCCAACTGATAAAAAAAAAATTCTCAGAAATATCAATCACAGTCTTTGCGACTCATATATTTTTCCAAGCTAATATTACCTTTCTCATCCCAAAATGCAGAAGCAATAATGAGTAGAAGCATCAATCCAACTTTCTGACACTTTACGCTTGAAGAAGAATTTTCATGTCAGGCAATAACTGCTAGTGAGCCTCAGTGGCACAAGCTCTGGGCCTGCGCCTACACCAAAGCCTAATGGGATAAATCAGCTCTTGCATAACTGGGGGCAATCACTCACTTCGTCTCCTTTCTGACAGGACTCAGTTATGGCTTCTGGGTAATATCATTTCTGTTATCTTAAGATATCAAATTTCTGTCTTTATTGGCAAAGACCTTAGCAAATAGAAGATAGTTTGCTTGCCTTGGCAAAGCAGGATGAAAAATGAAAGCATATTTATCCACCTCACAAGTCACATTTAGGATTGAGAGATCAGGACTTTAGTGACACGTTTAGAGAATCAAAATATTTCACTAACTTCGGCTTTGTGGCTCTTTTTTAATGGCTTACTTATACTGTCTACCTGATGCAGAACTTTTGTGGAGCAATATATAATAGTTGAATATATGATATATGATAAACAATGTTCTCTACAGGCTTCTTAAAATTTTGGTTTATGCATCCATCCATCCATTTTCTTCCACTTATCTGTTTCAGGGTCATGGGGGGTCAGCAGCCTGTCACAGGGCTAACACTGAGAAACAGACAACCCTTCATACTTACATTCACACCTATGGGTAATCTAGAATCAAAAGTTAACTTAACCCCACTAAGTGCATGTCTTTGGACTGTAGGAGGAAACCGGAGTACCTGGAGAAACTCACACACACTCTACACAGAAAGGCCCCGGCCAAGGTGGATTCCAACTAGGGTCTTCTTGCTGTGAGGTAGTAGTGCTAACCACCATGCCACCATGCTGCCCCTTGGTTTATCCAATAATAATAATAATCATACTAATGGCCAGCACAATGCAGCAATAAAACAAACAATTGTTTTATAAATACAGCTTAACTCTAAAGGAAGGGGTTTGTGTGCTTGTGAGGACCTTTGGCCAGTTGACCATTTATCCTCTTAAAATTTAATTCATGCACAATTATACTGCATGTGACTAATAATTTCTAGTCACTTTCCCACCATCTAACCTTTTTAAGGAACCAATCACATATGAAAACAGAATAGAAGAAAAGCAGCTAACTTGATTGAGGTTATTATACCTAACCAAGTGCAAAAGAGGAAACCAGATTAAACAGTGAGTGAAAATGAAACCTAAAAAGTAAGAAATTAATATTGCTACTAGAAGTGTAAAAGTCTAAAAATAATGGTTTACTACTGAAGTCACGGTCTCCTGTATGACTATGTTATGGATTACAGCTGTGCCACCCTCCCTGCCTCTTTATCTGAATGTCATCTGTCTTTTAAATTGTAATGTATTTTGTCTGATGAAAACACATTTCCCTTGAAAAAAATGTGAAAGCAGTTTAGTTGTATGGGAACTTTCTTTTTTTTTTTTTTTTTTGAAACAAGGTTGAACTGCAGATTGTCCTATTCTAATTTGGGCAACTTGTTTCTATTCCTACCTGATGACTTTGTGCTGTTTTATTTTTACTGCCAGAGATGGCATGACACAATCAAAAAAAAAAAAAAAAAGGAAAAACCTTGGAAGAAAGTTACTGTGGAAAACTATTATTGCTGCTGGCTTTAGCACAGCAAGAAAGCCTAACACACTGATCAGAAGACTTATGGTTCAACAAAAAAAAGTCTACTGATGTCAGATCTACCACTGTGAATGAAATCAGTTGTGCTTACACCCTTGCCACACTTCTTTTGGCAGGACAGTGATGTTTTAGTGTAAGAGCCCAAAAACATAACAAAAGTGATGTCTTGCAGCAATACACATGAAAATAGAATTAGCAATAACTATTTCGAGAGTCCTGCTGAGTGGTCTAACTCTGAAAAGGGATAAACTACCATAGACAGCAAATCTTCCAATCCAAATGACAGTATCAGGCCCTGAAATACGACCCATGCGAGCATTTCTAAAATGAGCGCGCCTACACGTGGCTTCATGTGTCATGTGGTCATGTCTGTGGGTAATGTTGATGTATCTCAGGAGGTAGAGCAGGTCACCTATTAAATGGAAGGTTGGTGGTACAATCCCAGGCTGTTCCAGTTGACACTGAAAGTACCTGTGGGCAAAATACTGAAGTGCTTGTATGAACGAGGAATGTTGTATAAAGTGCTCTGAGTGCTCAAGTACAGTAGTAAAGCGCTATGTAAGAATGAGTCTATTTATTCTTTTAACTTTTCCAGTTGCATCTAATGCCATTCAGTCCACATAGACTTTTCAGAAATCTGAGAAAATCCATCAATACATATTTTTTCAGGACTTGCCAGAGAAACTCAAACAAGTTATTCACACTTAGCTTAGTTTTATTTTAAACCATAGATATTGGGTGTAAAATGTGCCTGCAAAAACAACCTATTTGTCGTTTTTTTTTTTTAAAGTATAGGCCCACTGAGGAATGAAGTATTGTCAGTACAAGATAAGATAAGAAGTGCAGAAACATAATGTTGGAATTGTGGTCCCTAATGAAGACTTTCTATGCAAAGGCATTTAAGACTGCCTGGTTAGTGAGAGTGTTTGGCTGCATTAGTCCCCTGTCACACAGGCCTAGAGACCAGTCGGTGATGAGCTGGCAACCGCCAAGAGAAAAAAAAATGTGTATTTCCGATCGGTTGGCGAGTGGTTGCTGGCAGTCAATAGATGAAATTAACTGTAAAGAAGATACTGTAGCAAAAGCTCCCTTGTTATTGCTCCTGTTGTAAGCATCCACTATGTTTCAAAAGATGCAACTTCTACTTTGATAGCATAAGCTCTGATCTGATAATGACCAAATAAATTGCAAGAAGGTTTCGACTGCAGCACCGTACATCTCTGTATCATCAATTTCACCTTGCAACTTGCCAGCAGTCTTCAGCAATACATATTCTTCCCTAGCAACTAGTGGTTGCCAGGGGGTCAGTAGCTGATTTCTAGGCGTGCAATTTAGCAGTCAGTTTCAAAGCAACTGCCATCAACCTCCAGTAACCGCTTGCCAACTGGTCAGGGAATACATTTTATTCCCTTGCAACGAATTCTTGCCAAATAGTCACTCAGGAGACTGACATAAACTCAAAATACAGCTTTATTGCTGGAAACTCACAAAAAATAAATCAAAACATATGCTGAAGCAGGCTGGCCTGGACAACGCAGAACTGGGAGACACACAATCATGAGGGAGGATGTGACAAGGAACTGAGGAAAGCTAAGGACTCAAATATACACACAAGGTAATTTGGGAGAAAGAACACAACCGGGGAAAACAAGACACAGGTGAGCAGAATCTAACAAGACAAGGGGAAGCACAACTGGAAGGAAAGTCCAAAAACCAAGAAGCAGGTCTCAGAGCTAGCACAAACATGGGGACAGCCATGGAACAGAATCAGGCAAACTAGGAGTACAAAAGGAAGACCAAAAAAAAAAGAAAAACAGTTGTGGGAGCAAGCTAGGAAATGAGGACCATAGGCGAAAAGTCCAAAAACAGAAAAACCGTTTGGTGGATCAGCCAGAGAACCTGAGGCAGAAGCAAAACAACTCAGAGGGAAAACCAAGAGGCCAGCAACGAAGACCCTCCGGAGGCTTGGCAGGAGGGCGAGGTGGGTGAAGGAGACCTCCTGGGGACCGGCAACAAAGGAGACCATCGGACTTAGACTCAAATTCCAGATCTGGTGACAAGGGACCCACTGACTCGGGATTCTCAGGACATTGCAGTGCCTCTGGCTCAGGTGGAGCATGACCCTCAGACTCTGGCTCGGGTCTCTTGGAATGCTGAAGCAGCATGCTTCCCGTGCAGCTCTCTTCAGAACTGCACGGGAAGTCTCATAGCCATCACCTCTGACTTTATTAGATGGTTCAGGTACAGGTGCTGGTTATTAGCCATTTCTGACCCAGTATACTGGAAAGAGTCAGTCTTACTCACTATGGCTGAGGCTTCTGGTGGCCAGATGTCAGTACAGGAAAGCAGTCTCTCAATGCAGCGGGAACTACCTATGGCAAAAGCTTCACCTTCCCTGAGAAGAGGGTGCCAATGAAACTGGGGCAGCAGAAGTCTCCAACTGGCCCAAGTGCAGAACCCCCAGTGAGCAATATGGTGTCGTTGATGCGGTAGAGCCAGGCAGAGAGGAGACGAAAAATCCCAAGAACTGGGTACACGATTCCAGTGGAATAAGACATCAGATTTCGGGTGGAGAACAGGTGGAAGAGTTTCTTCCACAAAGGGCCATGCTTCCCTCCCTTCAGAGATAGAAAGGCAAGTGAAGAACTGGCTGCAGCAAGACCAACTGAACCAAGAAACACAA